>VDFB02093683.1:0-20902 GCA_007258455.2 Sequoia sempervirens | reverse complement strand
TGGTTCTTTATACCTTGATGCATCGTGATTTACATGTGTAATCAAACCTAAGGTAAGTAGTCTTTTAAAATCCCAACTTGATAAGCAAATCATCCATCTATCATCATCATTTCATCATCATCATCATCATCTCATTAAAGTCTTGTCGTGATCATGGACTTGTTGGATCCTCTTGTCATCATCTCATTTTCGTACACATAATATCACCAAGGCATCGCCTAATGCATCCATCATGCATCCATCATACATCTTGCATCTTGCATACATCTTTGCATCCACAAACCAATAACATACCACATATCATTCATATCATACATAATAGGAAACATTGATCATTTCTACATGCATTGCATTTGCACTACCTTCATAATATGGGATATTAGTTCAAGTATCCGTGATAACCATCCATTGTATAATCATAGTATATCAGCATCATCCATCATCATATCATATCATCATTTAAGTTGTTTAGATAATATAGATTTGTTATTCTAAGTGTCTTAAATCATCTCATTTGCATCATCATCCATAACCATCCATTTTGAACTCCTCTTTTAATACGAGATCGACTCCTCAAATCGAATCTTTCGCTTGATCTCTCGAGGGGGCAATGTACCAATGTACTTTTCTTCCACTAGGGCATCCGAAAAATCAAAAAAATTGAATTTTGATCGCAAGTTTATTCTTTGAACCAACGCAACAAGTACATTGCTTCAAAGAGGGGAAAAATGTAGACATGCAAAATTAGCATTATGCATTCATCAAGAAAATCAGGCTTCACATGCATCCACTCATTCAGTTAATCAGGTTCACCATCCATCCAATAGGTAATCTCATTAATCTCCTAAGGTCATTTATTTTAAAATCAAATAAACATTATCATCAACCTTTTAATAAATCAAACATCCATTTAATTAAATCAAATCCCAAATCATACTTCATCCTTTTCTGAATTAAATAAATCAAATATCCAAGTCCTAAAAGGTCAAATCAGCCTAATCATCATTAATTTAATCTAATCCATGATTAAATGCTAATCTTACCCACTTGCATTCTCTAGATATCTCCACTTGCACAAATAAATCAATTTATTGATTTATTAAAACCCTCATTTTCCCTCAACATGACAAGTTGATTTGTCCCTCCAACATTGCATTTATTGCTCTTTTTCTTGTCCCCCTCTCAAAATTTATTGCAAAATTTGAATTCAAATTCTCCCTCTCATGGGCACTCTTCCCAAATCTTGCACATCCATTGGCCTATCACCACTTGACAAGTGGCCTCTTCTCATTGGTGGATCTTTAATCCCACATTCACCCATTTGGCCAATCTCTCATCAAGAAAATCTATAAAAGAAGGCCTTAATCCTCATTCATCCATACACAACTTTTATGCAAGGTTACTCTCTTAATTTGAGAACTCATCTTGCTCATCATCTCCATTGCATTTACATCATCTTGAGCTTTGATCAAGGATTGGGAAAGGGTCACTAGCACATGTGACACCAATCCACTATGGAATAGGTAACTTGTGGTTGCTTTCATAATGCTTTTAGTTTTATTTCATCCTTTGTTGCATTTTTAAAGCATTTTCAATGTATTGCATAGGAGTGTTTCTTGAGGGATTTGTAGGTGCTAACCCTTGTTTGAAGTTAGTGTTTGCAGATTTCAAAAGCACACTCACACCACACAGATTATGGGTATTTGGAAAGCTAAAGTATTCTCAAGGTTTCCTTGTATTGTCTACAAGTTCTCAAGGTTTCTCCATCTCCTTTGCAAGTTTTTCTTTCTATTGGGGTGCTTACTTGTTGCAACGATGGGGGGTGATCAAAATCGAACAGAGCCTATCTCATGTGACACTGTTAAATGCAATGAGAAGGTTTGGAGATTGTTGGAGGTAGGGTGAGTGACTCCCTATATGGAGAAGTTACATGGCCATGATTTGAAGATGTCGCAAGAGTTTCTTGAAGGATGGCAAAATCATGTTTTGCAAATTGGGGAAAGGAGTTTAATATTACGGAGGATCTCATTGCTGAAATCACTAGCTTGTTGACTGATGGTAGAAAATTCTATAGAGACAAAAATGAATCCAATGCGGCTCTCGATATCTTCTTCAAAGATGATGAGAGGCAGAAGTTGGAGCAGGATAAATTTGGAGGTTATTATTGCTTTTCAATCAAGGCTATATATGGGGATATGTTGCACAGGAGATTGTGAGGTATTTCAGCCTCGACAGTCACTTCTCTATTCTCTCAAGGTATCACTTTGTTTTGCTTAATCATTTTAGGCACAAAAGGAAGGTGTCTTTTCCTTTTTATTTACTATTTTCTTTGGAACATGGTATAAGAGATCACAAATGCAACCCAAAGAACCTAGTCCTTCATCAAGGTTTAATTTTGTTGATTTCTAAGTATGTTAAGTCTTTTATTATCCCTAAACAACCCAAAAATTTTAATGTTGGGAAGAAGAAGAAAGATTTTGAGTATATTACGGGGTTGGAGGATGAGTCTGATGATGAATATTATTCCCCTGGGTCAGAAGCGTCTATGGATGTTGATTCAGAATCTTTGGCCATTTCTGAGGACAAGAGAAGAAAAAAGATAAACCCACCTAATACCTCTAGGGTTGATGAGTATGAAACAGGTGGTGAGGAGGAGGTGGATCGTACCTACTACAATCATAAGTCTAAGTTTGTGAAGGTGACGAGAGGTAAGAAGCTGAAGGGTGTTTTTTTGGGTAATACGAGCAAGGAGAATACTAGTTACAGGGTCCAAATGGGGGTTTCCCCTACTTCTAATTTGATGAAAAAAGAGGGGTCAAAGATGAGGAATCTCCCAAATAATCCTAAGAGGAAAGAGGCAGAAGAGCATGATGGTAATTCGTAGGGTGTTGAGGATCAGATGATGGAGCAGGACTTGGCTAAAGGCGATGTTCCTAGTTAGAAAGGGAAGGCGGCCATGGATAATGTCACTACCAGTAGTGACTCCCAAGAGGATAGTGCAGTTGACAGGGATGGCTTCAACATCAGGAGGGAAGATATGCCTAATTTTCTTGCCAGGGCGAAAGAGGGTTCGTTAACCTTGTTCAAGCTTTTTAAATGGGTCTTCCACGAAATGAATTTTACCTATGTCAGGGTTAGAGCTATGAATAACAATGTTGATGAGTCTTCTTCCTCTATGGGATCTAATGTCTAGTCTCAAGTTAGTAAGGTCCAAATTGAGGTGAATCATCTTTTTGATACTCTTAAAATGATTGTTGATGAGATGCTTAAAATGAAAAATTCCTATGAGTAGAGAATTGTTGTCCTTGAAGAAAATTTGGAGCATGTCAATCATAAGTTGGAGAAGGTTCTTGAGGTGAGTAAGCATGCTATGTGTAATGAAGCTGAAGGTTTGTGTTTGCTAAACAAGAAAGCCAAGAAGTGGTTGGGGGATGATTCAAGTATGAAAGATGTCAATGTGGTTGGAGTTGGAGCCTAGCAAAAAGTGGTGAGTGAGACGGGTCCTTCAACTAGAACCTGTAACAAAACCAAATTGAATGCTAATGTTGGAATTCATGTTGAGGAGGTAGTTGAAGTTATGAATGTTCATCAAAAAATCATTGACAATGACCTGGAAGTGGCGGACATCCTGAAGAATCTCTAGTCACATGCTATTTTCAGTGCCTTTTTTTGGCTATTGTTTTACTAGTTTTTGGCTTCTTTTTAGTTGCTTGCTTTGTTTTTGATTATTTGTTGAAGCAAGGTTTTATTTTGTAAATAGTTTTGGGGTCCCTTAAAAACATGTTTTACCTATAATCAAAAACAATTTCATGTTCATGCATTATGATTTTCATGTTTATGTTTATTGTTATTATGTACACTAACACTTGTAGGATCTTTAAGCATCCACCTATTTCTCCTTGTATGTGATGAGCAAAGTGAATTCAATCCAACAAGGATTTCAAATCTAAGTGGTAAGAGCTCTAGTTGTGTTCTTTATCATTCATATTTATTTACTTGCCTCTTCTCCCCCAAGAACATATACAATATTTATCATTTATTATCATAGTCGTTATGGAGGTGGAAACACTAAAATGAGGTTTAACCAAGGAAAGCACTTATATGGCTCAACCCTTCTCCCCTTGTCTATCTTGTAGGTTACATGTATGAAGTTGATTGAAGTGATTTTGAGATCAAGACTTAAAAACCCTAGTTCATGCATTCATGCACTCCTTATCAACAAATTAGGGTAAGTTGATTATTCGTACATTGTCAGACTTTGTATTTGGGTTTTAATAGTCAGAGACTTGTAGACACTGATGCACTTGTACTAGCTCTAAAACCCTAGAATTTGGAAATTTTGGACTAGGGAACCCAACACCCCTATCCTACTAGTTTTTCTCCATATTTTAACGCTAGGTTCTTTTTTATCTCCTCTCTCCAAATCTGCTCTCTCTTTCAGCCTTTTTGTTTGGTATTTTCCATATTTTGTAACATTTTTCCACATTGGTATTAATTCACCTAGTTCACTACATATTCCAATCGATCATCACACTCACACACAAAAAAGGACCAAAACCTTGACCAACTTATTTGGCTCTCCCTTGGGGACAACAACCACATAGTGTCTCTTGGTTAATTTTATGTCCCTCAATGTTTACAGGTTTAGCTTAGATCCCATTTCACCATCTTACACCTTTATCTACCTAATGTACTAGACCATAAGACTATCCTTGTTGGAGATACTATTGATGTCTTGATGTACATGACTAACATTGAGAAGGTTATCCTGATTGGAAAGTATCTAAATCTTGATGAACAATGTGAAAATTGCCCCCTTCTACATAAAGTTATTAATCTATTCACTTGGTCATATTCAAAAAATTTCCATACTTGAACTATTGAGCATCTCGCCCACACATAAAGTTATTCTTGATAAGGCCTTAAAGGAGTCTTTTGTTCCTACCGACATTGATGTCAACCACTTTGAAGCTATGGTAAGATATTTGACTACTTCCCATCATGTCACCTTTTCAGACCAAGATTACTCCTCGCCTAAACCATCTCATAATGATGCATTACATATTGAAGTCTTCAACCACAAACACAAGGTTAGATGAGTCCTAGTAGATGGCAGAGCAGATTGAACATATGCTCCTTAAAATTGGTTAAGGCATTAGGCTTCTCTGGTGCATGTGTAGATACCACCAAAAGCATAGTCATAAAAGCATATGATGATGAGGAACATTCTTCTAAGGGAATTATCGCACTCCCTATTTGTGTGGGGCTAGTAATTATAGATACCAAATGACATATCCTAGATCTTGAGTTACCTCACAACATCCTACTTGGTCGACCTTGGATTCACGCATTGAAGGTCGTACCGTCTACCTATCACCAATGTTTGAAGTTTTCTTTTGATGGCACCGAGATTACCATACCTGGTGATCCTAATCCCTTTAATTATTCCACCAACTTGAGGGGCATTTCTGAACACCAAGTGCCTATTAATCGCGAAGCTTCGACATCCACTTCTTCCAAACACATCGATCCATCTACGCTTACCATGTCGTTTATGTCCACTCCTTTGACCTCCATCATACCATCTACTTCCACCATCCCAAGTGTCGACCCGAACATCAAGATCCAGGACAAAGGTTGTGGCGAGTACAAATTGAACATTGCCTATTGTATCACCAAGATACCCAAGTCTTCAAAATATTATGGTAGGCCTTGTTTTAGACTAAAGCCCAAGGAGGTCTTTAAAGTTCCTCCTATAATGAATTTCATAAACTAGGGAGAGCTAAATAAAGAAGATATTGAAGATATATCTACCTAGATTTACAAAGACATGGAAGACCTACCTCTGTTACCAGTACAATAGTATGGCAAAGGCTATGACATGATGAAGGAAAAATGCTATGATGGAACTAGTGGCCTTGGTATAAACAAGACTCAAAGAAGAGAACCCATAATGTCATCTGGAAGACCAAAAAATCTATGGTTAGGGTTTGAGCCAATCAAGATTGACCGTCCACGTACCCATGTACTTTCGGGTGAGGTTGTAAATGCTTTTGAAAGTGTCGAGACTATCGAGGACTCCCATACTGAGACTGACTCGCATGAGTGGGAATATGGTTATGAAAGAGCCTTGAGTGACTATGAGCCTGATGAAATGTTTCAAGAACCAGGTGAGCCTTCTTTTGACAAAAAATTCAAACAAATGTTTAACGTTGAGCCTTCTAAAAACCCTCCTAAAATCCCAATGAAAAGAGAAGACTGGGTAAAAATCTTTTTGGCCTCATGATGATGACAAACCTAAACCGCCACCTAACCCTATTGACCATGATTCCTACTCATTTGTCCCCTATATTAACCATGATTCCCACTCTTTTGTCCCCTATTTTGACCATGATTCCAATTTTCCTAAGTCTAATGAAGATGACGATTGGATGGAATCCTCCTAGGACTTTGAGGACACTTTCGTCTTTACCCTTTTAGCCTTAGTTCGCATGCTTTTAGCATCATCTCCACCTTTCACCAACGTTGATGATGGCATATCCCTTATGTACCCACAACTCGTTGATTGGGACCAACAAGACTCACCTATCATGGACACTTTTGAGAATGACGAGGCTATCACTGAATTCATGGGACTCTGTGAAGAAATACCGAGTGGGGACCATAAAGCTAGATTCACTATAGATCTTGATTCTGCAGCATACTTTGGGGGGACTGTTCAATCCTCTAATTGCAAAAGTAATAAAAATAAAACAAGAAAAGACACATCTTTAGGTGAAAACCACAATGTGCCTTCTAACAATACAAAAGTAAAAAGAAAGGATGTATACGAGGGTGAAAACCTCTCTAAGGCACCTAAGGATGGAGGATTGGACTTTCTTCCCGTTACGCAAGAAAAATAGGCCATGCTCATTGAAGATACCTTAGAATTCAATATAGCCACACCTAAAAATCCCAAAATGGTTCTCTTTGCAACCTCGTTGACATAGGAGGAAAAGTCTGAGTTTCAAAAGTTCTTCTTAGAATGCAAGATCAACTTCGCATGGTCCTATGTAGATATGCCAGGATTAGACCCGACACTAGTCTTGCATCATTTTCCCTTTCTCCCAGACACAAAACCAATCAAACAAAAGCTATGAAAGATGCATCCGCAAATTACCTTGCTAGTCAAAGCTGAGCTCAAAAAGTTACTAGATGTGGGGTTCATAAGATCAATAGATTATGTCGGCTGGATATCAAAACTAGTACCTATCACCAAACTAAATGGTCAAATACGTATCTGCACAGACTTCCAGGATTTGAACAAGGCATGTCCAAAGGATGATTTTCCACTCCCAAACATAAACATCATAGTAGATCTCACAACAGAATATGAGATGCTCTCCCTCATGGATGGTTTCTCGGGATACAATCAGATTCGCATCGCCCCAGAAGATCAACACAAAAAAACATTCACTTGTCCCTGGGGTACATACTGTTGGAATGTTATGCCTTTTGGTTTGAAGAATGTAGGTGTTATGTATCAACGAGCTATGACCACAATGTTTCATGATCTCGTGCACACGTTGATGGAAGACTGCGTTGATGACCTCCTGGAAAAGTCCTTAACACACCGTGATCACCTAAAAGTGTTGGAAAAAATACTTAAAAGGATGGAAGAGTATAAGGTCTGTCTCAACCCTAAGAAGTGTGTTTTCGGTGTGACTTCAAGAAAACTCTTGGGATATATAGTTTCTTGTCGGCACATTGAAGTTGACCCAGCTAAAGTAAAAGCGATCCTGGACATGCCTCCACTGAAAGGAATCAATGAGCTCAAAACATTACAAGGAAGATTATAGTCCATCTAATGTTTCATTGCACAATTAGCTGACAAATGTCAACCTTTCTAATATCTACTATGCAAGTGCATCCCCTTTGTGTGGACCAAAAAGTGTCAAGCAACTTTTCAACAAATCAAAGAATACCTCCTGACTCCATCAGTCCTAATGTCGCCCATTGATGGAAAACCTTTGATATTGTACATTTTAGAAACCACTTCTACACTGGGGGAATTACTTGCACATAATGACCATGATGAGAAAGAAAGGGCCATATATTACATCAGTCTCACCTTGGTTGGGTGTGAACTCAACTACACTCCCATTAAATGCACCTGACTTATAGTTGTCTTTTTCACTCATAAATTAAGACATTACTTGCTAAATCATAAAACACAGTTAGTGGCTAAGATAGATCCATTGAAGTATCTCCTCAGTGGAGCAACATTAACAAGACGATTGGAAAAATGGGTCATGGTACTTAGTGAATATGACATACAATACGTGGAATGCAAAGCAATAAAAGGATAGGTCATAGCAGATCAACTCACTGACGCACCAATGCAAGGTGATCACCCTTTGGTAGCCGACTTCCCAAACAAATCCATCTTTCATGCAGGCCATCAATTACCTTGTAAACTCTATTTTGATGGGTCCCATATAGGTGGTGGCTCAGGAGCAGATATATTATTTATCACACCATAAGGGGATTCTATTCCTAAGTCATTTTGGATCGCCTTCCCATGCACTAATAATGTTGTCGAATATGAAGCACTCATAATAGGAATTCAAATGGCCATCAAATGGAAAATCAAAGCACTCCTAGTTTTTGGAGATTCTCAGTTAGCTATCAACCAAGTCAACGATGAGTATGACACCAAGGATGAGAAGTTGATGCCTTATAAAAGCATGGTGGATAGTTTCCTGTCATATTTCCATATGATCTCTTTTGAGTAGGTTCCCAAAGCACAAAACAAAGTAGCAGACGCTATGGCCACAATTGGATCTCTCTTAGATATTCCTAGTAGTGTGCCGTAATTTGAGTTCTTAGTGGAACAACTGTTGGTTCCCACTTATGATATTCCTGAGTCTGAAATGGTTTGTGAGCTCGTTGGTCCTAATCCCCCTTGGTACCATGATATATATGATTACCTCTATTCCCATACTCTCCCGCCAAACCTTTCCAGTAACCAACACGAGTCCTTTGTCTGCAAAGCCACCCATTATACCATCATTAGTGACACCCTATATAGATGCAGCTTTGACAATACCCTTCTTTGGTGTCTCAACACAGATGAAGCACAAACAACCTTATGTGAGGTATATGAAGGTATATGCGGATCTCATTTGAGTGGTCTAGCCTTAGCCAAGAAAGTTATGAGACTTGGGTACTACAGGCCAACCATGGAAAAAGATGCCCTTCAGTTCATGAGAACATGTCGTCAATGTCAGGTGCACAGTGATCCCATTCATGCACCCGCATAAGAGCTTCGACCAATCACTTCTCCTTGGCCCTTCGCACAATGGGGACTCAACCTCGTGGGTAAAATCCATCCAACATCATCCAATGGCCATAAGTTCATTATCATTTCCACTGAATATTTCACCAAATGGATTGAAGCCATTCCCCTCACCTACATCACCAATAAGAAAATTTCCAAATTCATCCTTAACTCATTATCTATCGATATGGTGTTCTCTAATCTATCATCACAAGACAATGGTCATCCTTTCAAAAATTAGGATGTTCATGAGCTTTGTGAATGCTTCCATATTTAACATCATTTCTCCATGCCCTATTACCCACAAGGTAACGATCAAGCTGAGGCATCTAACAAGACAATCATCAAGATTCTTAAGAAGATTGTTAATGACGCTGGCCATGACTGGCATCTCCAACTTAATCCTACCCTATGGGCATACCACACTAGCATCTGCACGCCTACTGGCGCCACCCCATTCGCTTTGGTCTTTGGATCTGAAGTTATCCTGCCCATTGAGGTCAAAATCCCCTCCTTAAGGGTTCCATGAAGGGATTGATTGATGACGAACAATACCGACAGTCTCAATTGCATGAGCTGGAATTGTTGGAGGAATGCAGACAAAATGCCTTGAATCACTTACAGGTGTATCAGAATCAGCTTTGCCAAAGTTACAACAAAAGAGTTATGGTATGAAATTTTGACATTGGCAACTTGGTCTTGATGCAAAATCCAAAGAATCAAGCTGACCGTGAGAAGCCCGACAAGTTTGAGCCTAATTGGTTGCATCCTTACATCATCATTGTCGCATTTGGTTCTGGCGGTTACTAGTTGGCTACTCCAAATGGGGAACAATTGATAGAACCTATCAATAGTTTGCATCTACGTAAGTTCTACACATAGCATCAGAGAGCTTGGCTAAAAACCACAAAAATACAAAAAAAATGAAAAATACAAAAAAATCGTCACCCTGATGAAAACCTGGCAAACAGGCATCTTGGTGACACCAAAAAAATAAAGACATCAAAAATAGTAAAGAGAAATAATTCATCCATAAGTGAAAACCACTTTGGTGGCACTTTTGATAAGTACCATGGTGAAAACCTGGTAAACAGGCGCCTTGCATAGGCAATCTTTGCTTGCCATCTACTATCACTCCATCTACCTTTGTCCATAATAAATGCTTGATCTTCTGATACCCTCACGACATTTATCATAAAGTCCTGCTATTTCTTTCCATGGTTGACAACGGTTGACATCATGTCTCGTATATCCTCCACCTTTCATCCTGAGCACGTCCTTTTCATCTCATTCAACTTGGCTGGTCCTAGACCTAACCAATGACAACACCCTTATCACCTAACTGTAGTGGGTCTCACACATGGTCCCGTCAATCATAAAATGTCCTAGAAAAATCTATAAAAATTGCAAAATGTCCTAAAAAAATCCATAAAAATCGCAAAATGTCCTGAAAAAATCCATAAAAATCATAAAATGTCCTAAAAAAATCCATAAAAAATAGCAAAATGTCCTGAATTTTTTTTAAAAAAATCAAAACATTTTAAAAATACAAAAACATCCAAATAACACTCAAAAATCCCAAAAAACAAAGTCATAGTTTGTCATGTCGGTTGTGTGAGTCTTTCTCATCGTCGAACTACATTGCCTCTGTGACTAAACATAGGCAAGACCATCTATCGATGCACCCCTGAGGAATTAGGTTAGTCCTTTTAGGTTGTCCAAATAAAATCATGACTTAGTCCTTTGTCAATACAACAAAGTCAATGATCATGTCGAATTACATGGTCTCTGAGTGTATGACGTAGGCAAGGGCATTATTGGTGTGCCTTTGAGGCCCCCTAGGTTCAGTCCCTTAGGGTATGTTGAGTCAATTGTCCTTTTCTTGTGAATTTCCTATATCAGACAACTCTTAAACAAACTTTGGCAATCATTTAATTGACATTTCAACTAAATTGGCATGTCAACACCAGCATGTGGTCAATTTGGTCATCTAGTCAACCTTGGTCAAACTATCATAACAAGTTAACTTGTCAACTCTTGGTTATTCTCTGGATACATCTTTCTGAAGAACAACTTGTGTCATTTACTTATGCTTTTGGATATGTCTTTCCTGAGCATCAACACTGTCATCTGGCATTTTGAGGGATTCTCTTGACATTTGAGGATTGATCCTCTCGACATAGACATTATTCAGGATGTGTCCTTCCTGAATTTGGCATCACTTGACATTTGTAACACATTAGCCTGCTCAACATGAACCTAGGCTTTATTAAACTTGGCATCTGACATCTATACACTTGACATTTGAACATACTTGGAAAACACTTTGGAAAACACTCTCTTTAATCTTGTCACATTTGTCATTTGATTTTTCATCATGCTACTAGTTCCTCGAGGATGTCCTAGCATTAGTATTTAGAGGAGCAAAGACGTATCATGATGATTGTCTTATCTTTTCAGACTGTCATGCTACTAGTTCCTTGAGGATGTCCTGCATAGGATTTAGAGGAGCAACAGCGTTTCATGGTTGTCTTTCTTGTTTGTGGTTGGTTGTGACAAAAAGACTGGGGCAACTAAGTTCCTCGTATGAGTCATAATCATCCTTGTCTGCGACTACTTGCTCTATGTGATGGTATGACCATGCACACCATTGATTTATGTCATATCATGGTATTTGTTGGCCATCACAATAATCTCTCTTCTTTCGCCCTCTAATGATATCCTGTGACATACAAAAATATAATTGCATACATGCTCATATATAGAAATTGCATTAGTACATTACACATTTACATAAATCCATTCACATGATTGCATTTACATCATTAGAATAAATATATCATTTGCATCAATTCATTTGCATTAACATAGCATATACACACATTAAACATTTTTTTCATACATCGTCCATATCATTCATGCATACAAATTCAGGATCATAACATAAAGCATCATATATCCCATAATCCATACATACATGATCATACATCAATGCATCCATAATCATAAGCATGGTATCCATTAGTGTCAAAAACATCATCATCATCATAAAGTAACATCATCCTTAGTACTAAGGCATCTCATCATAAATGACCATCATAAATGCATACATCACATAAAATATAATGCATCGTCATAGGAATCATAACATAGATCACATCACATGCACATAATAACATCATAATGCATCATAACACAACACATGGCATAGAGTCCACACCAAAACTACATCATATATATAATAATCTCAAAATCATGTCACAGGATAGAGTCTCGAGGAATCCCAAAAATAGAGCTCGCAGGCTCGATAGTTAATATATAATGTGTCTCAACATAATGATAGTAACATGAACTATGCCCTAGCTGGTAGCCTCATCCCCTTGGGGTGAGGGACGGGGTGACTGATGCTCTCTCTCAGGAGCTGATGATCTCTACTCAGACACGGTAGGCTGTATTTGTGACGAATCAGGTACCATGGTGGATGGTCGGCTGTGATGTGACTTGTACCCTAATGATGATGTATGTTTGTGACTGGATCTATGCCCTAATGAGTGCTTATGGTTGTGGTGTGACTTGTGTCCCGATGATTGTCCAGATGAGGTGGACGACTCACACTGTTGTGACTCCTACTGCTATGACTCTTGCTGCTACTCCTTAAGCCACTGCATGTTCCACTCCAAGACTGATTTAAACTTAGCTCTCATTGACATGCTAGCATGACCCTCTCATACAGTATCCTATAATGCGCTCAACTAGCACTCACCCTCGCTAGCTCTCTTGCCACCTCTCCCACGGGCCCAACACACAACTCTGCAAATTGTGAACACCACTGCTCTACCTCCTGTTGACTCACCACTACCTAATCCCTCTCCACCCTGGTAACCTCCAACTCTGCCTCCGGTGTCCTGATTTGGGCAAGGGCCTCATCTAATTGACTCTGCATATCCGTCAGTCATTGATCGATTGTCACATCCTGGGGCAATGGTGGTCTCCCAGTTGGAACCTCCTCACCCTCCACCATATGCTCTTTGATCTGCCTCTTTGCATCATCCAGCTCCTCTCCCACGACCATATCCTCCTCCCTGGCCACCTCCACCTTTATCTCCATCTCTGGCTGACCTACCTCTGGCCCTGCTCCCTCTGTACGAGGTCTCTTTGGCTACTCTCCCTTTGCCCTGACCTCCCTCTCCTCCTCCTCTCCTTCACCTACCTCTTGGATAGGTGATATCGGTGCTCATCTGACTCGCTACCGCACTCTCCTCGCCTGCCTCTAACCTCTACCACCACCCTGTTTGTCTCCCCCATCTCCTCCATCATCCTCCCTCTCCCCTTGTCGCCATCCTTGCCTCCTCACCCTCCTTGGCGCACTCACGGTAACACTACTCATTAATCTACCAGCGTTGGCTAATATAGATCTATCAAAGGAAGTGGCCTATGAGTCTACCACCATGCATCACAATCTTGGGTGGTCCCTGCATTTGTTGGTCCCCCGCTCCATCCCCACTGCTATACTACCGAGCTATCAATCTATTGCTCGACCACTGTCATTGCTATAGGAAGTCCCCACACTATCTCCCGCGATGACCGTGCATACTCTGTAGTGCCTACTGGTACATCCTACTGCTCACCAATCTGTCTCAGTACCCATTGGGGCAGGTACATCTCTATGATGAGTTGTGACTGCACCATCTGCCTAATAAGATATCTGAACTGTCAACAAAATGATAAATGCTCCTCCTCTCTCGGCCATTGTCCACAGTCCCTATATGGCCTCCACACAAACTCAACCAATGTATCAATGCCATGGCGCTAGTATCTTGTATCCCCCACTCATGTTTGTGTCACCAACCTTGCATATAAGTACACATAGGGCATCCCCTTGCCTAACTGTCTTTATACAGGCGATCGAAATATTGTAATATGCTCCCATGCCCATATCATCAGGAGTGTGGTCACACAGTTGGTACTAGTAGATTCCCTGTACGCGACATCATGAAGTTGGTGGTACAACATCCCTAGCAAGCACGACCCCAAGCAAACACTGTCTTGTCATGCATCATCCTAATCAACACATCCCCCCATCTGATTGGAAAACCATGACCCCAATGATCAAATATCAGTATCCCCGCTATCAAGGTGCACACCATACACTCCCATCAACCATAATGCTTAGTCAGGAACTCCCAGCTAATCTCATACCAATGATTCCCAGCTGTGCTACATCCTCATGCTCATAGTAATTTGTGATGGCCTGCAGCCCTTGTTGAGGATCATATACCACCCACTCTCCTTTGATAGGAATCTGTAAGATCCTATAGACATCCTTAAGTGTCATTATGTCCTCTCTTGTTGGCAACTAAAATGAACAAATCTTAGAGTGTCATCTCTCTGCTAGCGCTATCAAGAGATCCCTATTTGCCTAGATAATGGGCATATAGGCCACATGAAATAATCCCAGTCGCATCAATCACCTCTGCTCACCTGCCCTCAACTAATCCCTAAACGCATATTTCGCCGACCAAAACTCTCGTGTATATATCGACGATAATTGTCTCTACACACACCAATAATGGTTGGCACATCATGGAATATCATCTTTATCATCTAACTAATCAAAAGTGCACAAGTAAAATGAGCCTAAGCCAAGTCAACTCAAGCCAAAGTCAATTGTGTCATTCTTCCATTCATTTGTGTCATTCAAATCACATGTGTTGTTTAATCCCTCATATGTGTTGCGTTACAGTGATTGTGTCGTTTGCACTCGCACATGCACCACTTTGTTGCAATTGTGGTGTTCCCCTCGTCAGTTGTGTCGCTTTTGCATTCCAATCTGATGATTGTGTTGCACTACCTGGCACTTGTGTTGCACCAACTTGTAATTGTGTTGCTTTAAACTTGAACCCACCCTGCCCCTTGCATTTGCGTCGCAGTGCATCAAATGTGTGCAACGCGAACACGTTTGTGTGCTTTATGCATGCAAATGCATCAAACTACATAATGACACATTTGAAACCCTAACTTTGAGGCCTTAAAAAGCACGTAAAAAGATAAAATTACAAAGTGGGTATAAGGTACATACCGCTACTCCTAAGCCCTCTGATCGGTATGTCCCGTACTTAGTATCCGCGGTGATCGGCCTCTGGAATTGTCATCTTCACGCAATGTCCTCTTGCTCTAAGCTATGAATCTCCTAAAGGAAACGGTGAAAATGAATTACCTTTTTACCCTTCTCAAGCCTATTTATAGGGTGAAAATTAGGGTTTCCTCTAGGGGTTATAATTGGATGCACTTTTTGGCATGTTTGAATGCCTTTTTTACTGCTTTAAACTTATCAGAATTCAAAATCGATTGCACCATTGTTTTTTTGGTCATCAAATTGACTTATCGGGACACTTTCCAAATTTTTCTGGTACTTGGCCAAAATTTGCAAATTTTCCTGAGGGGGCATAGATACTTCGTACCTTCGCTGGGGCATATCCTGAACTGAATTTTCTTTGTCACAATGTGATAAACTGCATTATGACAAAGAGGGGAAAAATGTAGACACATAAAATTGACCTAGGCCTGCAAACTTTATTTTTCTCCACATTTCTTCTCAACATAATTAAAATATTTAAATTATGTCCTCTAGTCCAAATTCAATTATTAATTAAATAATTCTCAATTATTTAATTAATTCATATCTTTTATTCCTCTTGACTATTTAAATAAATAAATTACATTTATTTTATTTAAGTATGTCGCTAATTTCTTATGTCTCTCTATAATTAAATAAATTCCTAAATCTATTTAATTATTGTTTGTCTACTATGTCCTCCTGATTATTTAAATAAATAAACATTATTTATTTATTTAAATACGTCATTAGTTCCTTATGTCTTCTTATAATTAAATAAATTCCTATGGTTTATTTAATTATTATCCACCTTGTCCATTTTCTCCATAATTAAATTATTATTATTATTAAATTTAATTATCTTATTGACTTTTCTTCTAATTTTAAATAAAGTCATTTATTTAAATTCTCCCACTTTCTATTTTTCCACCAAGTAAATAATTTGAAATAATTATTTATTGTCACATGACCCCACCACTTTTGAATTAAATTAATTTTTAATTCAAAAGGTCAACTCAACCTCTTAAATCATATAATTTTAAATTATTATTTGATTTTCTAGCAATCTCTTTTTTCGTGCCCAACATCTCTTGTCACATGCATTCTTGACCTTTGATTTGATTTTCCTAAAATCAAATCTCAACCCTTCATTTCAAATTTCACCCTAATTCTGCCCTAACCCTAATTGCTAGTTGTCACATGCAATTTTAGCCTTTGATCTTAGGGCTTTGTCAAACTCACAATCCTAGCCATTCATCCAAAATTGAATTTTCTATAAAAAGGCAATGCCAACCTCATTTGGACATCTCTTGGCGTCATGACTTCATGCTTTAGACTTTAGGCCTTGCACACTTTTCATACTTGCGATTTCTGAGTACACTTGCACATTGAGTCAATCCTTCAATATTTGCTTAGGTCTTTGTCATAGGTCATAGTTGCTCACAAAAATCTAAGGGAAAATATCATTTTATAGCAAATGGAGAAGGGAAATGAAGGTTAATCATGGAGGGAATGAAGGTTGTTTGGTGAAATTATTCCTTTCTTTTATGATATTTTCCTCCTTTATGCTTCATTGTTTCGCTAGGGTTTATTTTATGCATTTTATTTCATGCTAACCTAGAATTTTACCTTAGTTACAATAGCATTGTCTCTAAATTCGTCACAAGTAATAGGTTCTTGTTTGCAATGATCACCCCCCATGGTAGCAAGGACACCCCACACTATCATCTTCTCCTTCGTCTGGTTCACATAAACATTAAGGAGAAAGATCTAGAAATAGTGGAATAAGGTCCCCATAATCCGTGTGAGACTAACAACAGGAGGACTCCCAAAAATAATAACCACATCGTTCAACTCATTCCCAAAAGATTTACAATTATTACATTGCCAAGTGTTGAACTCCATACATCTAATCCAAATAGGAAGGAGATAAAGCCACATTAAATTTCCTTTACATCCCAAAAGGACCACCAAATTGGCATGATCTTTGATCATGATTAATTAATCTCAGAATATTAATTGGGATGACATCATGAGACTGCCAACACTTATGAGACAAACCCCCACATTTGCAAAGCCATCAGCTAAGGAATTAGCTTCGTGGAAAAAAAAGTGACAATGAAATCATCAAAGGAACTTAGAAGGGCTAACGAATCCTCAATGATATGCAAAATAGACCATGAGGGGGGATGTGTCTTCTTTAAACAATTCACTATGTTAAGTGAATCACCTTCCAACCAAATTTTCCTAACTCTAGCCTCTTTTGCAAGAAGGAGGCCATGATAGGTTGCTGATGGTTTCTTAATAAGTTTATCATGATGTTATCTCACACTTATTTATGATTACCTGATAGTTTATGTAGTGATCATGTGGCTACTTTTGTAGACCTATTTGGAGGCAACATTAGGAGCATATTGCTACACATCATTATACATGATTTCTTAAGTATATAATTAGTATCATTATAGGATGTAATGTGATGCTATCTTTATATTCCTATATTCTCATTGAAATTTACAAGGTTATAGCAATTTGCATATATATTTTTCACTCTCTGCAACATAATTGCATTCTTTATGTGCAACTAATTAATGAGGGGCATATAAGGTCATTAAAATTCCCTTTTTGAGTATGGTTTTAGTGATTATCACATGATCAAGGGTCATTTTAGATGGAACCACATCAATTTTGTTGCCCCAAAGTGGTATCTATGGGTTTACTAGCCTGGACAATATCCTTGTTACAACACATATAGAATATCTCTCAACCCTTTCCTCTTTTTATTTTGATTTTAGATAATATGATTTCGCTTTTTATGCTTATATGATGATATTCATTGATTTATTTTTCTAGTTTACAAGGTTTCAAGGCATGATGCTCATTTAAAGAGAGCATGCTCAAATAAATGAGATCCATATCCTTATCAACGTACTTTTTATGAGTATTTGAATGAATTTTATTTTATATTGGCTACTTGATTTTAATTTAACATGCATTCTCATGCTAGTTCACTTGCAAGCCAATGATGAACAAACTTTAATGGTAAAAATCATATATATGTACTTTCTCCATTCATTTTGGAATCACTTTAAGGCTAGGTGATATTTTATGTAATGACAAGTGTACAAATGACATGATTTCCACTAGTACTTGGCACATAACAAGAGCCTTTACTTCTCTCTATTTTCTCTCTCTTCTAAGGACTACTTTTTATCCTCAAATTCATGCATCTCTTACCTTAGGTAAAATTTATTATTATGTCATAGACTTAGGTCATATTTGTGGTTGCATAAATGATCCATGATATTTTAATTTCAAAATTAAAATTTAGGGTTGACCTAGCCCTTCTAACTAGCCATTATATGTCAACTAGATGCTTGAAACATTTTAATTGTGACCCTTGCAGTTATAATTGAAAAGGAAACCCTAGTTCATTTTAGAATCACTTAACACTTAAAAATTCACTTGACAAGAGAATTCATGATATATATATATATATATATATATATATATATGATTACTAAAGTCAAAGCATTTATTAGTATATTTTTTCTCACATCACTTGCATTGTCATCTAAGACATCCATTGTATGTTTGCCTACTTCCTTCAATTGTTTTCCAAGTCGTTTACTCAATATGCTTACTAGGTTTGACATAAGGGAGAAACTATCCTCATCACATGCAAATCACCAACCACACAACCATTTTTATGGAGAGATAAACACACTACATATATTAAAAAAATATTTTAGGATTTATAAAGATTAAATTTGCAATTATGTGGTTCCAATTCATAGGTGTGTGATTGATCTCGTATGTAAATAATCTAGAACAACAAATATAAACTTTATTAATTCCATAAAATTCATCTTAATATGCTTAAATTCCCTACATCCTAGTGATCCATTTAAAAATATATTGCATCCATGCATTTAACTATATTCTATTTTATCAATTTATCAATTCTTAGGCTTTGCTAGGATTTCTTGCATGCATATTTGTCCATGTCATATTGCTTCATAAAGTATGTGTTTTATGCTTTTACTTGCATTTATTATGGTGCCCTTTTCATCACTAATCCTATCAGCATTTTCTACCCACTTAAAATGGCCTTGACCTTTCATTTCTCTATAACTATCATTGTCAGAGTTCAAGGTTCAAAAATGACAAACAATGACACACTTGCCCAAATGACCCTAGAAATTTGTTCTCGAGGTGTTTCACAAGGTATGACTTCTAAGACACCACCAAATGTCCATTGTTCTTCCAATTCTAAAATTTGACAGTGCATATTGCTAGCTAAAAAAAATACTTCAACCTTGGATATTTTGTGGGTAGGGTAACCCTCTTGAAAGCATGCTCAAAGATTAGGTCGATTGGGCATGGAATTTTATTTATTGCCATTCAAGTCCTTACCAAAGGGGTTTTTTCCTTTTTTTCTTTGCTAAAACAATCCATGTTGAGGTGATTCTCAGTTGTAGCACTTAGATTGTTCGTTTACTATTTCTTATTTTCAAACCCTAGACTTGAGACTTTATTATCTTTAATGACAAGTATTTTTAATTCCTTATTTGGGTTGAGTTCTTGGATTTACTCTTGCTATGCTATAAATTTTTGAGCCAAATAACCTCTTCCTTAAGCTCGAGTGGGTCCATTGCACCAAAATAATTATATTTAGTTCATTCTTAAGGGTGGGTTTATTTTAAGGTGGACCTATCCAAAGACCTCAAATACTCTATCAATATTTAGGTTGGTCAAACTAGATAGACCCAACATGTCCTTTATGTCAATCTTTTAAATACCTATTATCGATGTTAATCCTCAAAACATATGATTCAAGATTTCCCTTTGGTTTCCTACCACCGAAAGGTTGTTTCTTAAATGTCTTTTGGTTCACCACCTTATGTGAAAGAAAAGGAAGGTTGGTATACTATAGTTAGTAGCAAAGCCAAGAACTTTGGTAATAACAAACCTTCCCCTTTGCCTTTTGACTTTAGGAACCATGCTACGAAAAATGTTTCAAAACCTCCAAATTCAGGTAAATTTGTGCCCTCCTCCTTAAGGAGACATTTGGTGAGGTGAATATTGTTTGAAATTCACTCACAACATCAACTTTTCTCTGTTGACCACTATAAATGCTTGAAAAAAATCCCCTCCTCTTGCTAGGTAGAGGAGGTCTTACATTCCACTAGGGTGAATAGAGGATGGAGAATTTGTGCCAACCAAATAGTAGCAAGTACCTCTCCACTTACAAATAAGAAGTTTTGAAGCACATGAAGCTATTTTGAAAAATAGTTATTCCACTTTGGATGAGATAAATAACAAGGATATGCCTCTTTACACTCATCTATGAATTTTATTTTCTATAATTTTCAAGGTTTGACATACCTCTCACAAAAATACTCTATTTTTTATGTTAATCCATAATTCCTAGGTTTAAACATTCTCTATAAATTATAAGAGGTTAA
>VDFB02093682.1:0-26143 GCA_007258455.2 Sequoia sempervirens | reverse complement strand
ATCATAAAACATATTCCAAAAAAAATGAAAGTTACTTTCAAATGGTGACAAAGATCTGTCCTCTAAGTCATTTGCACACGGTGATTGAGAACACAGTGAGTAAGAAGTAAAAGAGCACTAGATCATAGCACTGCAAAATGGTCATGAGTTATGGAATGAATTTCACTATTCTTTGATCACAAAAGAGATCAAGATAATAACCAACATACTGATGTGCACAGAGAATGTTCATGGAGTGCAAACTTCCTTACAAAGCAATTACGACAGTAGAGTTTGAGGTGAATTGCACCTGTTATTTTACGCTAATATGGATATGTTCTAACCTATAGTTAATTGTTATAGCATAATAAATAGGCTAAATAGTTTTTCATATACCATTGTTTCTAATTCAAAATTGCTATACCTTATTCTAGGAGTAAAGCACATGGGGATTTTATACAAAGACACCATTGTTTTAAATTAAAAATTGTTGGCTCTTTCACAATTATTTGCTTCATTAATTTGATCTAAGACAACTTGTTGTATAGAAGATTCTCTCAAAATCACAATAAAATTCTTTATTCTAGGATGACTATTCAAAATCTTTCCCATCATAACAATGAACAAAAGCATTAGTCATCAACCTGAACTTTGGAGGTAAGGCCAAATTTTTTCAATTCCTGCTTGGGTAAAAACTCGAGGCTATCCTTAACACCTGATAAAGTTATGGCTAAGACCAGGATGTATGGGCCAAGGAATCTCTTCATGGATGAAATTGGGAATAAAATTCAAAATGGAAAAGAGAGTGGAAAAGTAGAATTTTATGGAACTCTTGCAAAGTTCAAGTTAATGACTGATGCTTTTGTTCATTGTTATGATGGGAAAGATTCTGAACAGTCATCCTAGAATAAAGGATTTTACTGTGATTTTGAGAGAATATTCTATACAGAAGGCTATCTTAGATTAAATAAATGAAGCAAACAATTGTGAAAGAGCCAAAAATTTTGAATTTGAAACAATGATGTCTTATGTATAGACCCCCCTTATGATTTCCTCCGAGAATAAAGTATAGCAATTTAGAATTTGAAACAATGGTATATGAACAACTATTTAGCCTATATGTTATGCTACAAAAATTAACTATAGGCTAGAACATATCCATATCAGCATTAAATACTAAGTGAAATTCATCTCAAACTCTATTGTACCTGAGTATGATACTACCTAAGCTTCTAGTGCTTCTAGATGAAACCTATAGTGGAAAAGTGTAGTCTCCATCTGAAGGAACCATCTTCGGAGCTCTTCCCTGAAATGATGGTTGAAAACATTAGAAGAAAAACAATACAATAATTCTAAACTAACAACTTGTATCAAGCCAAATGTTAGAAAGTATAATTAAAAAGACAAATCCTTACAATTGGATCTCAAATTCGACCAAGCAGATTTATGATTTTATCTTTAGAATGTAGGAACTTTCTTTGTTAGAGCTTCATGACTTCAAATTAGATCTAAAATTGGACCAACAAAATTTATGATTTTATCTTTAAAATGTAGGAACTTCATCTATTGAAGCATCACTGCCTCAACTTGGATATAAAATTGGTCCAAAAAATTTATGATTTTATCTTTAGAATGTACAAAATTTCTATATTGGGTATTAAAGATCTCAGGTTAGATGCAAAATTGGACCAGTAGATTTATGAGCTTATCTTTAGAATAAGGGAACTTCCTCTATCAATTATTCAAAACTTCCTACACTTAGGTTTTTCTTCCCAACAAAAGCACCTGGAAGTGTTTCAAACCAGCTAAAAGTACTCTCCAACTTGGTTATAACACCAATAGCAATCAATTTTTTCTAAACCATCCACACCTAAACATTTCATCACAAACTATTCTTCCTAAACATTAAAATGCCACAATTAACTCCTAAATAAAACTCAAAATCATCATAAAACCATAATTGATAAATCATTTCACCTTTAGAAAGAATCTGATGTCATTTAGGGTAAGTGCAAGATCATCATGGAAAAATAGGCCCTTAAGTGGCAAAAAATTTAGGAAAATCAGAGTTAGGCAACTTGACGTAAAAATTTGAATAAGTTATCTATATTATTTTAAAAATATGTAAGAAAAAATTTTATAGAAAATTGAATGTAGTTTCTCAACTAATATGTTTATTTAAAAATAAAAATAAAAATCTATTTGGTAAAATTTGAAATTTCAATGCATTAGTACTTAAATTTTAGGGAGAAAAATAAGTAGGTGTTTGTAGAGCCATCCTAACCATAATAAAATGATAATTATTTTTTTATAAGATTTTATATATAAGTAGGACTCATGTCCCAATGTGATGTATATTTTTTTTATAATTTTTTCCAAGTAAGCTAATTATGAATTTTTTATTACAACTTTTAAATATAAAAAACTTGTATGTTTGACCACCTTAACTTGGTCAAAACTTCATGAAACTCACATTTCTTTTTAATACTATAGTATGTGAAGCATAGAATGTGACACAAGTTTTAGATTCATAAAATGTGATACTGTTTGAATGCTATAGATGTTTTTCAATCAGCCTATCAATCAGGACTTTAGTCGTAATTCAAATAGAAAATGAATAATAATTATTTATTAAATTCAAAGTAAAGCATAATTTATATTGGTTGAAAGCTAAAATATCTTTTAAAACCCCTTTTCATTTCATCAATTTTGGGTAAAAAAAAGGTCGTCAGCCACATACCCTACACATACCCATGGGTATGTACAAGATCATGGAAAAAATAGGCCCTTAAGTGGCAAAAAAATTTGAATAAGTTATCTATATTATTTCAAAAATATGTAAGAATAGAATTTGTATCAAATTTAATGTAGTTTCTAAACTTCCAGGTTTATTTAAAAAAATAAAAAATCTATTTGGTGAAAATTTGAAATTCAATCTATGATACTTAAATTTCCCGAGGGAAAAAATAAAAGTAGGTGTTTATCGACCACCCTAACCATAATAAAATGATAATATTTTTTATAAGATTTTATATATAAGTAAATGAACCATGCAGATATGATGTATATTTTTTTTAAATTTTTTCAAGTATATTATTAATTATAAATTTTTTACAACTTTTTAAAAAATATAAAACTTGTATGTTGATAATACCTTAACTTGGTCAAAACTTCATGAAATTCTTTTTTTTGTTTTAGTCCTATAATTATGCAAAGCATAGAATGTGACACATGTTTGATTCAAAACATGTGATATAGTTTGAAAATATAAGATGTTTTCAACCAGCCTATCAATTAAGACTTTAATTAAGTAATTGAAATAGAAAATCAATAATAATTATTTATTAAATTCAAGGTAAACATAGTTTATATTGGTGGAAAGTAGAGAATCTCTTTTAAAACCCTTTTCATTTCATCAATTTTGAATTAAAAAAAAATACCCATCATATCGCCACTTTTTGGCCCATCTCATATGATCCTGCACATACCCTTTACTATCAAAACAAAAGCTATATAAATCACAAAAAATCCATGAGGCGATCCATCCAAAGAGAAAATAAGCAATGTAAGGATTTGAGTAATATAAGTTCAAAGGGTTATTTTGTAATGACAATGGAATCACCATAAGAGCACAATTGAGGAACAAATTATTTTGACTGTATTTATGTGATTCATAACTCTATTGGTCATGTGGCATAGTTGTGCTATAATAAATATAGGATGCATTCATGTGTGACCCAAGTTTAATGTGGCTATGTTGTGATAGAAATGGAGGCACTCATATGAACACAATTCATGTACAAATCACTGTCATCAAAATTAGGTATCAATCATCATTGGGTGCATTTAGGTTGACTCAAGTTTAACAGGTTATGATGTAATGATAGCATGATCCAAGATTGATAACCTTTTTCTGCAATAAATAGCCTATAACTCTAGTTGATATGCAAAGTGGTTGTGTTATATCAATTATGTAGTGCATTCAAGAACAACCCATGTTTAATGGGTTATTCTGGAGAGTGATCAATATTTTCTAAACCTTATGAATGTTACTTAAATTTTATAGCTTAAACTACAAACCAAGTTTGTGAAATACTTGAGTGCAATATTGGGTTACCACAAACTATAATAATGTTATCTAGACTAATAACCATTATGGAAAGTATTAAAGCAAGACCCATGCTATATATGTCAATTATTTTTTATGAACCAAACTTGATCTCATCCCTCACCTATGAATTTTCCAGAATTCAATTATTAGTAAGGGTGACAATTGGCCAACACCTAATTAAGAAGCTAGGGGCCCTTCTTAACTTTGAGTTTTGTGAGACCCAAGAGGGTGATCCTAAACATGCTCATATGATGTTTATTTGAACCAGAGCATTTCTACATAGATATATTCTTGTAAAGCACAAATGGGAAACATCCATCAAAGGTTTGGCTAACCTTTTAATAAATGATTACCCATTGCAAAGGAATAAAACAACACTTGAAGTTGAGACATTATGATAGAAAATTTTTGTGATTTTTTTCTCATTTTAAGCCTCTGATTATGTGCATTACCAGCTCAATTAAACCTAACATAAGCAGATGAAGTGACCAGTGCCTCATCCATGGGATAATGGATTCATTTCGCAATTAACCCATAATACACTAACTTAACCCAATAACGAATGGATAATTGATATAATACATTATAACATTCAACTCACTATGTTTAAAACATAGTTTATTATCAAATCCTACATCCTTTCCTCACAAACCCATGACCTTACTTTAGCATTAAATAAATTTTTTGAGTCAAAGTATAAATAAAATCATTCATTCCATTTAAACAATGGAAGACACGTGAAATTTTCTAAACAGGTGTAGGAAAACTGAGAGGGGGGTGAATCAATTGTCACACAAATCTATACTTAAATACTTTATCACTCATCAATTAATTATCCACACTATTCTTTTATTAAACATAAGCATGAACCATAGATAACAGAAATTAAATCAACACAATGAACACCAAATTTTTACATGGAAAACCCAATAAGGGAAAAACCATAGTGAGGGTTAACTCACAATATAAAGATTATAGAAAAAGGCTCACTTCCAAGGGCTCGTTTCCCAAAAGAGGACTCACTATCCAAGTACAAAGGCTCATTGCCTACAAAAAGGACTCACTGTCCAACAAGGAGGCTCACTTCCCACAGATACAAAAGAGAATAAAGGATCCAACACTGCAATTAAAGCACATTCGCAAGATTACAGAAATTGTTGTCTCACAACTTGCACATACACACACACACACTTCTGCTCTTATGATTTGTGGCTTACTTTAATCACTTTGCACCACACTATCATACAACTCTTCACAATTCAACTTGATTTTATACATTTGTCGCGGAGTTTTTGCACACACACCCCACTTGGAGTAGGGACCCTCTTTTCGGATGTCTTTTAACCTTTGGTTTCATTGGATTTATCATTTTAAGGTTTTGACATGTTGGTCTTGCTAGCCTTGACCTTGCCCTGAGGCTTGAATTAATTGAAATTGAGTTTTTAGCAAACTTCGGGTTTTCACCTGGATCTGGGATTTTCCAGCTCTGGCGGATTTTCCCGGACCTTGGTTCCTTGTCCGTTTCTGGCAGGATTCTCTGATTCTGGATTTCTGCCTGACTTCGGGATTTTTCAGTCCTGGCGGATTTTCCCGGTCTGCTCTAAAATCTCGATCTTCCTCATTTCCCCAGTTTTTGTATTTCCGCGAAATCTATGTTTCCGCGCATCCTAGGATTTTCCGAAATTCCGTTATGGGCTCGGGTTCCCGGACTTGTCAGAAATGTCTTATCGCGCATTAATGGTCGACGTACCTTTGTTTAGACGGGTATAAGGGCGGATTTAGGGCATTTTCAGTGCCATTCTAACTTCATTGCTCCCTTGCTGATTGCTCTGGCGATTAAGTTTTCCATTTGAGCTTTGAGAATCGATCTTGACTCGTTTGCGTGAGGATTGCTTGAGCGCCGGTGTCAGTGGTTTTCATTGCTTGGACGTGTTTGCTGTGTGGTCAACTTTTCGGGCTCGAATTTCTTCCGCATCGATCCATGGTATGTTATCATTGCCCTTCCGTTTGCTTGCGTGGTGATTGAGGGTTTCTGCATTGGATATTGTTAGTTTTGGGTCGGCCCTTGATTGGTTTTGATTTCATATTTGTAGAGTCGGGGTTTGACCCGTCTTTTGTTATAGAACCCTGTTTCACGTGCCCTATGAGCTCTATTTATCCATGAGACGGCGTGTGCATCCTTTGGACGGGGTCTTGGGTTAGATTGCTTGCTTTTTAGTGCAAAATTTGCTATTGTGTGAAGTTAGGGTTTTCCTCGGTGTTCGGCCCAGAATGAAGGTTTCATCTTGCTTGAGCGATTTTGTCCCTGTATCACGTTGACTTCCTGTCTTGTGATGATTCGAGTGCTTTAGGTAAATCTTTAGCTGATACTTTAAACCTTAAAGCTTGCTCTGGTTTTAATGGCGGAGGTCGGGTTATTTAGATTAGGGCATCATTATTTTGATATAGGGATTCATCCTTTGAGAGTTTTGGGGGTCGGAAATCCTTTGCGTCCTGAGTTTTGTTGATTATTGTCAATTTCAAAACCATTAGAACTCAGGAAGGGAAGATCCCGTGGTCGTTTGAATTTTGGGTCGCATTTCGCCGTTTTTTGGGTTTCCGAGGTCGTCGCTGAATTCCGCTGCTTCCGAATTTTCCCGGTTTGGGCTTATTCCGCGGACTGGGGTTATTACCGGAACGTTCTAAGCTGTCCGTGAAAATCCGTTCCATCTGGATTTTTCTGGATTTCCTATCTGGCTGCATCCTTTTTAATGTTTCGATGATAGGATTAATGGAACGATTGTTTAATGCTTATTTCTTGTTGCCAATGAGTGAATTCCATGATTATCTTTTGATCTTTCATCCATACTAACGATCCATTTGACTAATGATGCTTTGGCGACAGGAATCCTTCTGGGTCGGATTTCTCTGAAATTTCGCCCCGACGGTATTTTCCCGGTTTGCATGGTTTTCCCGAACTATCCTATTTCTCCGGATCTCAAAGGATTAGCAGTTGGCAGTGGATTTTGATGGATTTATATGATTTGTGCTAACTTTTTTGGATTGAAATATGAACAACAATTGAATACTAATGATGATTTTTGGATGTGCAGGCCGAATCAAGCAAGGCAGCTGCTGGAAAGTCTAAGGGTGGCGCAGGGGCATCGTCCATTTCTGAGACTGAACGATTGACACTAGACATGAAGAACCAGCTCCCCAAAAGCAAAGTGTCTTCTGTGTGGGCTGACGTATCTGACACTAATGTTGGTGCCTGGCGATATGAGGAGTTCAAGCAGAGAACGGCAGAGAGGGACTTGTCAGCCCTGAGGCAAGGGATGATGAACTCCAGATTGGTGCATGTGGCAGGTTTCCCTCCAGCGGTCCAGTGTTACGAGTTAATCTTGGAATGTGCTAGACAATATGATTTTGATACACAGCGGGTGGTTAGCACCGAGGGAAGGGTCTTGGCCAACTTCAGTCTGGCCTCTATTGCACAAGCTTTCAGCATGCCGGATCTTCCTTCAGTGTGTGCCTTGAATATTGACACTGCCAGGACCTATTATGAGAATGAGCCGGTCAAGGCTCAACAAATGATTAATTCATGGCTAGAGAAGCCAAAATCCCATCATTTGAAGTTGCCCAAGCAGCTGCACAGGGTTAAGTTTAGGTCAGATGTATATGATGCCATCACACTTCTGAGCAGAGTGGCCGGATTGAAAAGTACAGGTGTATTGGAGAGTTGGATGGTCCATGTGATCACCAAAATTGGGCAAGGGACTAACTATCACTGGGCAGGACTCATTAGTGCTGAGATTGATAGACAATTGAGGAATGTCCTGGAGGCAAAGAAATTCACTATGTCCTCATATGTAATGTATGTGTTGGCCATCTCCTACCCATACAAAGGTCTGAATCCGAGGGGAACAATTGGATAGGATATAATCTATGAGGTTTATCTGGAGTTGCATCTGGGGCACAAAGATTACAAAAGGGCCAATGATGCATTCACGATGCATGTCACCCGGACACTCCAGAATGTTGAGCACCTTAGATTGTCCGATGGAGCCAAAGGGCTAATAAAGAACTATGGAGCCTGGTTCATCCAGTTCCCTACCTTCACCTACCTTAGGATTGATGGATGCCCGGTTGCCCCTTACAGGTTACCTCGGTATCCTACTGACCACATTGTGCTATTGGAAGTTGTGAGACAAATCTGTGAATTTGATGCTGTGGTGAAGAGGGAGAAGCACAAGACAGGCTTCGGAGGAGACTTCCCTCTTGGGATTGGTGTGGCGGAGATATGCCCTTCTATTCAATCAGCCCATACTGCAGGGGAAGAACTGGCAGCATATGGTTTCTCCTTCCATTCTAAAAGGATGAATTTTGATATAACAGGAAAAGCACAGAAGAAAGCCACCAGGGAGTACAGGCACAAAGATGACCTGGAAGATTATTGAGTCAATATCAAGGACGACCTTGATGCGAGAAAGAAGAGATACTCCAGGCTCCCTGTGGAGGCAATTAGGCAATACAACATCAAATTAATCCCGGATCAATTGGATGATGATGGAAATCTGGTGCAGGACCACACCTATGAGGCAGAGAAAAATTGGCCAGTCGGGGATATTAACTGGAATGAGGATGAAATTACAGAATTGGAGGACCTAATGGCTCCTGTGATGAAGTTCACTCTTTCTTGGGTGAAACATAAAATTTGGGAATTGGAGAATGCAAAGATAGCTTGCACCTTCGAATTGATGGGGAATCTCAACCCCATGTCTACTTCTGAGGAATCTGGGGAAGATGACCCCAAAGGGAAAATAGTGAAGACTTCACCGTTCAAGATCAAGGTTAGAGGTCCCAAGGGAGCTGAACCTGAAACAAAGAGGAAACCGAAAGGGAAGCGAAGGTGGAAGACCTTGACAATTAGCAAGTCCTCTGATGAGGAGGAGATGGAGAAAGTAGAAGAGGAGGATGCTCCTCCACCACCTAAGAAGACAAGAGCCACAAGGACTGCAAAGAAGAAAGATCAGGCTGCTTCGAGTGATGAGCCTCCAATTGTCGATGTGGAGAGTTCCAGAGGAGAGAAAACAAAAGTTTATACGAGGAAATCAAGAACTCCCTCTCCCAAGGATGCTGCACAACAGAAGGACTCTTCCCCAAAGCTACCAGTTGAGGAGCCATCCAGGTCTGTTTCCCCTCCACCGAGCATACCTGAACCGGGAAATCCTGGTGAACATAAAACTAGCGGGGAAGCAGAACCATTTAAGGAGGGGACACTTTTCAGTGAAGCTGCAGAACTTGAAGTTGAGACAGAGGAAAGACATACTTCTCCGTTGGTGCAGTATGAGGATTCCCCAGAAAGTGACAGAGGTCGTGGATCACCTGAGCCAGAGGAAAATATCCCTGCTAGGACTCCATCACCGGTGCTTCCAGAGTTAGGATTTGAAGAGGCCGACCAAGGTAGGCAGCTTCCGGAGAAAGAAGATGATAAAGCAACTGCAGAAGAAGAAAATGTGACAGAAGAGCCAGAAGATGCCAGGACAGAAGAAATCCGGACTGACCCTGTAGCCCCGGACTGGCTGGAGAGGGAACTTGCAAGGAAGAAGCAAGTGATTGTTGAAGATACTCCCTTGGACTGGGATGAGATGTTGTCAAAAATCGGCAAAGGAAAGAAAAAGAAAGCTGCCAAGGTGATCTCAAGGGTGGAAAGGGATGAAACGCACAACAAGGTAGTCCACATTGCCACTCCTGCCGCAGATAAAATGAGAGAGGATATTACAAGCCAAGATTATGATGTGCAAATGATTAACCTTGGGCCTGCATCCATGGAGTAGGATATTGAGGAGTTTGAGGGGTCCAGTGTGGTGATTGTTGACAGATTGAAGAGGGAGACTCAGACTAAACGTGAACTGAAGAGGGAAAATGAAAGGTTAAGGAAATGTTTGGAGGAGGTCATGAAACCTTTGCAGTCTCTCCACCCTTCTTCCTCTGCCACTCCTGGTTTTCTGCCTAAGGAAACAATCTCCAGGATCGAAAAGATGAAGGCCTCAACTCAAGCTGCCATAGATTGGCTAGTGGATGTCCAAACAAAAGGGGATGATACTATTAGGGAGATTTTATCTGTAGGAAAGGATGCAGTCCGAGCGAAGGAGCTGTTAGAGCATATCTTGTCTCAGGATAAGGATGATATGGACCTCCTGTTGCAGAAATCGAAGGTTGTCCTGGGGCATGGCAAAGAGCAATTGGCTAAGGATGGAATCCTTCCTTCCTCCAGGTTGGATGAGCCGTGGGAATGGTTCGAGGCACTGCAGATCAGGCAGAAGGCTCTGAAGAAGATACAAAAACGAAGGAAGTCAATTGATGGTGAGCTTACTGCAGTCTATGATGGATGCATTGCCTTCTTTGAGGTAATGACAGGGAGGAAGAAGATAGCTCCCAAGTATCTGAGCTTGGAACAATTGAAGGAGTGGTGGCATGAAATTTATGCCCCGGATTCTGATGGAGCTGTCACCGGCCACCTACTTGATGATGCAGCCACCTACATGGTAGTGATGGATAAATATATGGCCAGTAGGGAAGATTGGAACAAGACTGTTGAGCGGTCCAAGGAAGAAATAGACTCAATTAAATGCCGACTCAAGGTCTTGCCATTGCCACCTGTTGCTGAGTTGGATGGAGTATTCTTGAAGGTCCAAGGGTCGTCAGTTCAGAAGAAAGATAAAGGGAGTGGCAGTTAATGCTCATTTCAAGATTTATGCTTCCCTATTATCATAGGGCATGCATTGGACCGGACTTCCTTGGGGACTGTGTCAAAGCTGACCTGGATGATGGCATTTAATGTGTGCCTTAGTTTGTTTTTCCTTGGCCGACCTGTTTTGGCAGTTTTTATTATTTTGTAAAATGTTTGGCTGGGCCGACATGTCTTGGGGGGATTTGCTATAAATGGGCATTATTGCCTCTTTGTAAGGGTTAGATATTAGCAAGAAGACATTAGAAATTAAAGAGCAAGAGTTAGAGTATTTTGATTTCCTTGAAGCAAATATTGTATTAGAACATTCGAATTGTTGCAGCATTTTGGTGATTAATACAATTGAAGACATTGTGGTTTTCCTGGTGCAATCTCTTGTGTTATTCCATCTTGCATGGTTCCTTTGTTCTATCTTTCAAATTGCTTGAAGATTTAAGGTTTAGTATCCAGAAATAAATTAGTTTCATTTTGATAAATGATGTTTATGATTTCATATTTGGAATGTTTGTAGCTATCTCTGGTCTATACTCCCAGTAACTATCTGATTGTAGTAGGTTGGTAAAGTCAACCTGGACTGTATATTTAATGTGCTTAAGTTCGATTATAGATGCATGTCTATGATTTGAAAATCTGAATTCCTCAGAAGATTGCACCGTTCTTGTAAGATTGCATTGCATCAAACAAGAACCGGTTATTTGAGATAGGTCCATTCCGCATATATGTCATCGACATTGCTTACCCTAGTAGTAGCTTTAGATCCGACCACTTCCTCGCATCCCTATCTTTTGCTATTTCTTTATCATTTTGTTAGACTTAGGATTTAAGATCATCATATTGTCAGATCTGATAAGTTGAAAGATACAGTTTGCTTGTAGTAAGGTCCCTTTGTGATTACCAGCATTTTCACATAATTGTTTGAGCTGTTTATGCACTATTATGACCTAACACCCGAGAGACCTTGGGGTAATTTTCAACAATTTATTGTTGGAGATTATCTTTCAAGAGAGATAGAATATCATTTTCTGTCTGAGTTGTTGCTGTGCAGAAAACACCATCAAAAGATTGGCGCTAGAAGGAGGGCCTGAATGAGCACATTGGATCGCTTCTTGAATGCCATCTCTCCAGAGATACAGAGAAATAACGATCTACCACAGAGAGGAGGATTTAGAGAGGAGCTACAGCTCAATTAGGTAAAGAAGGACCCAAAAAGGGGAGAATCATCATCACCCATCCCCTCACCAACATCATCCATATCTTCACATCCAGAGGCTGAAGCCATACCCATCCCTGAAGCAGTTCCCATTCAGCAACCTCAGCCTGTTGTTAACCAACCACAACCACCTCCCCCACTTCTACCAATGGCTTTCCTTGCTAATAATCCATCGCCCCTATTCTTCCAAGCCTGCAATGTAATGCCCAAAAACCCTGAGCATTTTTGTTCAAAATTCCATGCCAATGACCCAAATAGGACTGCAGAAGAACATGTGAGGATTTTCCAAACTTGTCTCAAAGACAGAGGGATTGTCCATGAGGATGTCACCTGTAGGTTGTTTCCTTACTCACTAGGAGAAGAAGCCTTTTACTGGTACAACCATCTCCCTGCTGGTTCAATTCTCAATTGGAATGATCTTTGAAAGTGCCTTTTACAAAAATCGAATACCTATCGCCAATGAGTTATATCCGCAATTCATCAAAGTTAAAGAGAGAAGTTAATACGAACCCATAGCTAGTTTCAATAATAGGGTTCCACCCGCATTCACCGTGACATACATCTATATGTTTTAGATGATGGTATCTGCCTTGAGAGCTCATTATGAAGCTCGATAGCCTAATAGAAACCTTTTGAAATGGAGAGCCAACCCCTGTGCACCTCGACTCAATGCCTATACAGAGGCTATTAAGCTCGATGCATCCGAGACAACACCGATCACATTGCCTTCGACCAGTTGCACATACCAACCAGATTCAGGCAGTAAATCAGGCTCTCACCAATCATACCCCTATTCTGAATCCGGTTCCCCAGTTATTGATGGTGCCACACCCTGGTCATCCTATGAACCAGATTTCCCCTATGGCGAACTTCCCTCAACAACAAGTTAATCAGCCCGTGTACCAATCACAGTCAAATAGCTTCCCTGCTTATTTGCAGAACTCTGAAGTGTTACATCAGTCTTTGGGATCTGCCCCAGTGCCTGTCCCACCTCTGAGTAATCCAAACCAGCCTCCCTACCGAGACCCGAATAAGGAAAGGATTGACGAAATGGCTGAACAAATAAAGAATCTAAATCTAGAGGTGACTTACTTGAGGAACCAGAATAGCCAATTACAAGCTGCTCAAAGGGGAATACAATCTAATCAGAATAGAGAGTTCCCACAAGGGCAGAATTTCGACAGGGGACAACGCAACGACAGAGGATTCTACAATGATAGGGGGTATAACCAGGATAGAGGTTTCAATAATGATAGGAGGCAAAACTTTGATAGAGGCCAAGGAAGTGGGTCAAGATTCGATAAAAGGCCATCACAAGGATAGAACATAACTTGGAATACAGGGCCTAATAATGGAGGAGTTCCTACTCCATTGGATCAGCCCGCCAATCAGATTGTTAATCAATCTGCGAACCAGCCAGTCAGCCAGGATAAACCTCCCACTGGTGTGTATCTCGCAGAAGCAGCCTTATCAGATGGTGCGACTCCATACACGTCAACATTCAAACCGAATGTCTAGAGTTCCAAACTGCTACCTCTATTTTTTAGTATGAGGTAGAGAACAATGCGAACGGATAGGAGATTGTTCCTTCCAACTCATATGATTCTCCTGTTGGTATTAAATCATGCTCCTTTTCTAGCCAGCAAGGAAAATGTACTAGAAGAACCTGATTCCCAGGAAGATGAAACAGATCAGATTTGTAATGGAGAGGAAGTAGCTCAGTTGTTTAATGAAGAAACACTAAATGACAATGGCCCCCTAGATCAGGAAGAAGCTTATGTCGAAGAAGTACAGATGTTTCAGAGGCAAGGATTGAGGGATATGCCTCATAGACGTCCACAGCCTGGAGGACCTTTCACTACTTCCATTCCTCCCAACAACTTCAGTACCCCTCCAAATCCTAATGCTAACAATAACCCGTCCTATCCGCATATCTCCAAGCAGTACCTTTCAAAGAACAGACAGGCCCAGGCTGAACCATAGAAGGAAAAGGCTGTTCAAGTAAGCAAGGATAAGGCAGAGGAACCGTCTAAGGAGGTCTCCACTAATATGAGTGAGGAGCAGATGGCTTCGTATGTTGCAAATGAATTCAAGAAACTAAAGGTAAACCTTTCTGCATTTGAATTGTTAAGGTTTCCTGCAATTAAGAAGGCTGTCTTAGGTACCTATGATGCAAATTCAAAGTCATTGGATAAGTCTTCTAGTGAGCCCATCAGCCAGACTTCCAATTTTTAGTCTGTGAACACACAAAATCAAGCCCAAAATCAGACCAACCCGCCTCCTGGAGATAAAGGAAAAGAAAAGGATAGGACTCAAGTGGCCCAGGTGGATACTCAACCCACTTTATTTCAAGGAAAAACAGAAACCCCCCCATTTCTAATTTCTGTCTGAATCTTTGGTAAGAACCTTCATAATTGCTTATTAGATTCAGGTGCTTCCACCAACGTGATGCCATTCAGAGTTTGTAGAACCCTAGGGATTACACCTGCCGATTCTCAGAAGAAGGTGACACAGTTGGACAGAACTGAAGTAAGCGTGGTGGGAGAACTTAACATGATTCACATGCTGATAGCTTCATATACAAGGATCCAACAGGTTATCAACATTCAGGTGGCTGATATCCCTAATGCATATGGTTTGATCCTGGGAAGGGATTTTACCAAGGCTCTGAATGGATACGTGTCCACTGATCATTCTCACATGTGGCTTCCCTAGAAAGGAGTGCCTAATCAGATAAGAATTGAAAGAGAGCCTAGAATGAAGTACATGATAATTGAATACCAAAAGACTTCAACAGAAGTACTGGTATCAAAAGTCAGAATGGGAAATTACCTACTATCGGCTCAAAATGAAGAATCAGATGCAAAAGAGGTGTTGATGTTGCATACGATGCCAGCTGATGTTGAAACAGGGTCCAGCCATGTTGAAGTTTTGACAGAATTAGTTGAAGAAGAAGAAGAACTGGAAGACAGTTAGATCAACTTATTGGACAGTTTCCAGGAATTCATCAGGCAGTGCATGGAGAACCAGATTCACCTAGGAAAGAGGACGAGCTTTAGGGAGTTACTCTTACCAAATTGGTGTAGAGTCCACAATGCTTCTCACTCAGAGTTGGACTGTTGTTTGTGCCAAACAGCAGTAAAAAAAGTACAAAAATGCATGAATCCAACTCCAGCAGTTAAGACAGATGAGCAGAATCTTCAAGAAGAGTGCGAAAGCTAGAAACCTGTGGTGACTGAGAAAGTCCCTAACACGGATCAACTAAAAGAGAGAATGAAGAAAAATACCACTGCAGAATACTGGACTCTTAAGTTTGATGGATCTAAGTCCAAGCATGGAGCTGGGGCTGGGTTTGAACTGATTAGTCCAAAAGGTAAGAATTTCTTTGCAGCTCATAGGCTCCAATTTCATTACACCAATAATGTAGCAGAGTATGAAGCTTTAATTCATGGGCTCCTTATGGCATTCAAGAAAAAGGTCAAGATTCTACAAGTTTTTGGAGATTCAGAATTGGTAGTCAAACAAGTGAGAAAGCAGTATTCATGTCACGATAGGAGAATGACCAACTATAGGTATAGAGTGTGGGACCTCATTGAGGGATTTGATGCTTTTAATATCCAACTGATCCCATGAAAAAGGAATCAAACTGCTGATTCTCTAGCCCAGGAAGCTAGCACTCTGCAGCCCCTGTCTCTGTCAGGATTGAAGAAGTTTACTGTTGAATTAACTCCTGTGCCATCAGTCCAACACAATGTGACTAATTTTCAGGTGTTTGAGGATGATAAACACATTCTTGATTTCATCACAAACACAGATGTTTTTTCTTCATAGATCATTGATGAAATAGAACCTCAGGAAGCAGAATTGGATCTAGAAGGTGTGTTGAACCTGAAGTCTAACAATATTCCAAGGGGAATGGTACAGTTGGAGCGGATTTTTGATATGGATAAGATCAAAGATCAAGAACAAGAGTCCAAGAAGGAGTCCATCAGTAGACAGTGTGACCCTCACAATGTGGGAACTGAGGACAATATTAAGAATCTTTCCATCGGCAAGGTATGCACTCCTGAAGAAAGAGAAGGGATAATCAAAGCCCTGCATAGTTTTTCGAATATAGTAGCCTGGGGTTATGAAGACCTGAAGTCCTATGATACGTCCATCATAACTCATACTATACCCCTAAAGCCAGGTGCTAAGCCTTTTAGACAGAGACAGAGACCCATTAATGCACTGTTGGAACCCCTCATACAGAAGGAAGTTCATAAATTGCTGTTTGCTAGAATCATATTTCCCGTCAGGCATTCAACATGGGTGGCCAATCTAGTTCCAATAAGAAAGAAGAATGGTGAAATTAGGCTTTGTGTTGACTTCAGAAATCTGAACAAATCATTAGAAAAAGATAATTATCCAGTTCCCTCTTTGGATGAAGTGCTTCGGGTGGTCAACGGTTCTCAGATGATGTCTTTTCTAGATGGGTATTCAGAGTATAATCAAGTGATGGTCCAGTATGAGGACATACACAAGACTGCCTTCATGACTAAGTGGGGTACCTTTGCTTACAGGAGGATGCCATTTGGGCTTATTAATGCAGGAGCTACATTCCAAAGGGCCATGGATATTGCCTTCAAAGATATTATAGGGAAATGCATCATCATTTACATGGATGACCTGACTGTTTTCTCCAAAAACTGAGGGGATCATATCTTAGATCTGTACCAAGTATTCCAAAAATGTAGAGAATTCAGCATATCTTTGAATCCCAAGAAGTGTATCTTCGGGGTAACAGAAGGAAAGCTATTGGGGCATGTGATATCAGAGAAAGGAATTGCTATAGATCCAGAAAGAGTGGAAGCCATCCTGAAAATTTAGCCGCCTGCCAGCAAAAAAGAGATGAAGTCCTTCTTTGGTAAGATTAACTTTGTCAGAAAATTCATCACGGGATTTGCTGAAATTGTGAAGCCATTAAATGCTATGTTGAAACAAGATGCCAAGGTCGAATGGACTACAGAGGCAAATGAGGCCTTTGCAGAGATTAAGAGATCCATTGCTGACGCTCCAGTATTAGTGAGCCCAGATTATCGCAAACCCTTTTATATCTATTCATTTGCTTCAGACCACTCATGTGTTGGAATGCTGACACAAAAGTCTAATGTGGGGAATGAGCATCCCATCGCTTTTATGAGTGGACTATTAAAGGATGCTGAGTTGAAATACCCAAGTGTGGAGAAGCAAGCATATGCCCTTGTTCGAGCAGAAAAAAAAATCAGGCATTATATCCTCAGAAATAAGGTGTTTGCAATTGTTCCTAATTCCCCAGTTAAGTTACTGTTGATGCAGAATGAACTAGGTGAGCGCGGAGCCAAATGGGTGACCATGCTTCAGGAGTATGATATTGAGATCCAACCCATGAAACTGGTAAGAGGGTAGGGACTCACCCAAACCATGGCAGAGATAGGTTTTGAATTATCTGTCCAGAACTATAACGTTGAAGAGGTTTCTCCAGATGGCTGGTATGATGATATAGTCTATTATTTGTTGAATCAACGACCTCCAGCCCACCTTAATGCAGTACAGAGGTGAGCCTTAAGGTTGAAAAGTGACGGTTTCATGCTAAAAGGAGCTGTCCTATACAAGAGGAATCATGAAGGCATTTATTTGAGGTGTCTTGGGAAATAGGAAGCTGAAAGGGTAATGAATAAATTTCATGAAAAATATGGTACTGGTCATGGTTCTGCAATTGCTACTGCAAATCAGATTTTGAGGGTAGGGTATTACTGGCCTACACTGTTCAAGGATGTTCATCATCATGTACGAACCTATCACACTTGTCAGACCGCAGCAACAAGAGAAAGGTGTGCAGCACTTCCGCTCCAGTCTGTCATTGAGGTAAAATCTTTTGCTCAATGGGGTATGGATTTCATAGGCCCCATCAATCCACCATTTTCTGCAGGACACAGGTACATCCTCACCATCACTGATTACTTTATGAGATGGACTGAAGCTTTTGCTTGTAGGCAGTGTACATCAGAGGTAGTAATTGAATTTTTAGAATCTACCATTCTCAATCGGTTTGGATGTTCTGTAGCTGTTGTGTGTGATAATGGTCCTGCCTTTGCATCTTTGAAATTCTCAAACTGGGCCTTTGATCATGGCATTGTTGTGAAGTTTGCATCTAATTATTATCCCCAGGGGAATGGTCTGGCTGAATCCTCTAACAAGAACCTGTTGACTGTCATCAGAAAGCTGTTAGAAAGGAACCCAAAAGACTGGCACACCCAGCTTCGGTTTGCTCTTTGGGCAGATCATACCAAAGTTAAGTCCTCCATTGGTACATCTCCTTATCATTTAGTGTACGGTCTAAAACTAGTTTTCCCTATCCAACTCAAGATCCCAACCCTACAGTTTATAAATCAATTTTATGATGAAGGGGATAGAAGGGAGGCTAGGTTAACAGAATTATTGCACCTTGAGGAAAAATGAGACAATGCCCTTGACAAATTTGCCAAACATCAGGGGGTAGTTAAGAGATGGTTTGATAGGAGAGCTAAAGTCAAAGCTTTCAAGATTTCTAACCTTGTCTTATACTGGGATAAACCTCGTGATCAGAAAGGGAACCATGGAAAATTTGATAAATTGTGGCTGGGCCCGTATCAGATTGCCGAAATATTGGGAGATAATGCCTTCCGTCTGAGGACTCTCACGGGAGAAGACATACCACTGCCTGTCAATGGGCAGTATCTAAAACATTATTTCCAGTCTTGAGCTATTTTCAGCTCTTTGCTTTGTAAATAGTTAGTTTAGGTTGCTTTGTTCGTTTGTTTTGCTTGCTTTGGTTAGAGTAGGTTTGCTCTGGTTTGCTTGTTTTGGTTTGCGTTGCTCTTACTGTTGGTCCTTTTTGTTTTGGGGATTGTGGGTGCATCTGTATGGTAACGGTGGTAAAGCAGGTCTAATGTTCTTGGTATTTCCCTTACAAGCTTTGATCATTTTTCTAGAATACCATGGTATGAATTCTTTAACCTATGTCAATCCTCCTTATGATGAGGCAAAGGTTTTCTAGTCAGTTTGAACAGAAATATATTGGGGTCTTATACCTTTAATCCTTAATATACCTGAAGTTGTGAAAGGTCCTTATAAGGTCTAGACAGTGAAAATCCTTCAGTTTACACCGGGTGGTTCCCAAATTTTGAGTGTGGACTTCACTGCTTCACAGTTGAATAAAGTGAGTGAAAAGAAAAAGAAATATCAGCAAAATAAAAGAGAAATATATATATATATATATATAGTATATATATATATATATATATATATATATATATATATATATATATATATATATATATATATTGAAAAATCATGAGGTTTGAATTCAACTTATCAAGGGGATCTGAATATCTCTACCGAGGCTATGGATGCCTGGCTGGCAGTAGAGCTATGTTCAGGGGGATCAAAGTGATAACCTCGCTGGGGCTATGGATGCCTGACTGGCAGCGAGGCTCTATCCAGGTTACTTTTAGAGTATGAATCTTTACGTAGCCTGTTCATACCAAGCCTGGTTCTTCTTGCAACTGAGGGTAGGAAATATATGCATGTGCACACACTTAGACCCTGGTATAGGAATGTTTGAATGGCTAGGAGTTTCTTTGTTTTGACTTAGGGTGGTGGCTTGGTACCTGAGTTGACACCATGAGTTCTCGTCTTTCATTCCGCTTTGTCATCGAAATGCTCGTGAGCATTTCCCCAAATAGTCGCCATTTGCCGCGCTTTTGCACACACGCCCCACTTGGCGTAGGGACCCTCTCATTTTGGTGTCTTTGACCCTTGGTTTTATTGGACTTGTCATTTTAGGGCTTTGACATGTTGATCTTGCTGGCTTTGACCTTGCCTTGAGGTTTGAATTGATTGAAATTGGGTTTTAAGCCAGGTCCAGGTTTTCAACTGGATCTGGGATTTTCCAGCTCTGGCAGATTTTCCCGGACCTTGGTTCCTTGTCCGTTTCTGGCAGGATTCTCCGAATCCGGGTTTCTGCCTGACTTCGGGATTGTCCAGTCCTGGCGGATTTTCCTGGTTTGCTCTAAAATCTCGATCTTCCTTATTTTCTTGGTTTCTGCATTTCCGCGGAATCTGTGTTTCCGCGCATCCTGGGATTTTCTAAAATTCCGTGTTGGGCTCGGGTTTCCGGACTTGTTAGAAATGTCTTGTTGCGCGTTAATGGTCGGGGTACCTTTGTTCAGACAGGTATAAGGGCAGATTTAGGGCATTTTTAACAACATTCTAATTTCATTGCTCCCTTGCTGATTGCTTTGGTGATTAAGTTTTCCATTTGAGCTTTGAGAATCGATCTTGATTCGTTTGCATGAGGATTGCTTGAGCGTTGGTGTCTGGTTTTCGTTGCTTGGATGTGTTCGTTTGCTGCGTGGTCATCTTTAAGGCTCGAACTTCATCCGCATTGATCCATGGTATGTTATCATCGCCCTTCCCTTTGCTTGTGTGGTAATTGATGGTTTTTGCATTGGATATTGTTAATTTTGGGTCGGCCCATGATTGATTTTGATTTCATATTTGTAGAGTCGGGGTTTGACCAATTTTTATTATAGAACCCTGTTTCACGTGCCCTATGAGCTCTATTTATCCGTTAGACGGTGTGTGCATCCATTAGACGGGGTCCTGGGTTGGATTGTTTTCTTTTTAGTGTGAAATTTGCTACTGTGCAGAGTTAGGGTTTTCCTCGGTGTTCGGCCCAGAATGAAGGATTTCATTTTGCTTGAGCGATTTTGTCTCTGCATCATGTTGACTTCCCTGTCTTGCGATGATTTGAGTGCTTTAGGTAAATCTTTAGCTGATACTTTAAACCTTAAAGCTTGCTCTAGTTTTAATGGCGGAGGTCGGGTTATTCAGATTAGGGCATCATTATTCTAATATAAGGATTCATCCTTTGAGAGTTTTGAGGGTCAGAAATCCTTTGCATCCTAAGTTTTGTTGATTATTGTCAGTTTCGAAACCATTAGAACTCAGGAAGGGGGGATCCCGTGGTCTTTTGAATTTTGCTTCGCATTTCACCTTTTTTCGGGTTTCCGAGGTCGTCGCGGAATTCCGCTGCTTCCGGATTTTCCCGGTTTGGGCTTATTCCGTAGATTGAGGTTATTTCCGGAACATTCTGAGCTGTCCACGAAAATCTGTTCCATATGGATTTTTTTGGATTTCCTGTCTGGCTGTGTCCTTTTTAATGTTTCGATGATAGGATTAATGGAACGATGGTTTAATGCTTATTTCTTGTTGCCAATGAGTTAATTCTGTGATTATCTTTTTATTTTTCATTTGCATTAACGATTTATCTAACTAATGATGCTTTGGCAGCAGGAATCCGTCGGGGTCGGATTTCTCCGAAATTCCACCCCGACGGTATTTTTCTGGTTTGCATGATTTTCCTGGATTATTTGATTTTTCTGGATCTCAAGGGATTAGCAGTTGGCAGTGGATTTTGATTGATCTATATGATTTGTGTTAACCTTTTGGATTGAAATATAAACAAAAATTGAATACTAATGATGATTTTTTGATGTGCAGGCCGAATCAAGCAAATCTGCTGCTGGAAAGTCTAAGGGTGGTGCAGGGGCGTCGTCTATTTCCGAGACTGAACGATTGAGATTGGACATGAAGAACCAGCTCCCTGAAAGCAAAGTGTCTTCTGTATGGGTTGACATATCTGACACTAATGTTGGTGCCTGGCGATACAAGGAGTTCAAGCAGAGAATGGCAGAGAAGGATTTGTCAGCCTTGAGGCAGGGGATGATGAATTCCGGATTGGTACATGTGGTAGGTTTTCCCCCAGCGGTCCAGTGTTACGAGTTAATCTTGGAGTGTGCCAGACAGTACGACTTTGATACACAGAGGGTGGTGAGCATCGAGGGAAGGGTCTTGGCCAAATTTAGTCCAGCCTTTATTGCACAAACTTTCAGCATGCCAGATCTTCCTTCAGTGTGTGCCTTGAATATTGACACTGCCAGGACCTATTATGAGAATGAGCCAGTCAAGGCTCAACAGTTAATCAACTCATGGCTAGAGAAACCAAAATCTCATCATTCGAAGTTGCCCAAGCAGCTACACAGGATTAAGTTTAGGTCAAATGTGTATGATGCCATCACACTTCTGAGTAGAGTGGCTGGATTGAAAAGTGCAGGCGTGTTGGAGAGTTGGATGGTCCATGCGATCACCAAAATGGGGCAGGGGACTAACTACCACTGGGCAGGGCTCATCAGTACCGAGATTGATAGACAGTTGAGGAATTTCCTGGAGGCAAAGAAATTCACTATGTCCTCGTATGTAGTATATGTGTTGGCCATCTCCTACCCATACAAGGGCCTGAATCCGAGAGCAACAATTGGACAGGATATAATCTATGAGGTTTATCCGGAGTTGCATCTGGGGCACAAAGATTACAGAAGGGCCAATGATGCATTTATGATGCATATTACCTGGACACTCCAGAATGCTGAGCACCTTAGATTGTCCGATGGAGCCAAAGGGCTAATAAAGAACTATGGAGCCTGGTTCATCCAGTTCCCTACCTTCACCTACCTCAGGATTGATGGATGCCCGGTTGCCCCTTACAGGTTACCCCGGTATCCTACTGACCACGTTGTGCTATTGGAAGTTGTAAGACAAATTTGTGAATTTGATGCTGTGGTGAAGAGGGAGAAGCACAAGACAGGCTTCGGAGGAGACTTCCCTCTTGGGATTGGTGTGGCGGAGATGTGCCCCTCAATTCAATCTGCCCATACTGCAGGGGAAGAACTAGCAGCATATGGTTTCTCCTTCCATTCTAAAAGGATGAATTTTGATGTAACAGGAGAAGCGCAGAAGAAGGCCACTAGGGAGTACTGGCACAAAGATGACTTAGAAGATTATTGGGTCAATATCAAAGATGACCTTGATGCCAGAAAGAAGAGATACTCTAGGCTCCCTATGGAGGCAATCAGATAGTATAAGGTTAAGTTGATTCCGGATCAACTAAATGATGACGGGAAACTGGTCCAGGACCATGCCTACGAAGCCATAAAGGACAGACCAGTCGGGGATATCGATTGGAATGAGGATGAGATTACAGAATTGGAGGACCTAATGGCTCCTGTGATGAAGTTCACTCTTTCTTGGGTGAAACATAAAATTTGGGAATTGGAAAGTGCAAAGGTAACTTGTACTTTTGACTTGATGGGAAATCTCAATCCCATGTCAACTTCTGAGGAATCCGGGGAAGATGACCCCAAAGGGAAAACAGTGAAGACCTCACCATTCAAAATCAAAGTCAGAGGTCCTAAGGGAGGCGAGCCTAAAACGAAGAGGAAGCCGAAGGGAAAGAGAAGATGGAAAACTCTGACAATCAGCAAGTCCTTTGATGAGGAGGAGATGGAGAAAGTGGAAAAGGAAGATGCTCCTCCACCGCCAAAGAAATCCAGAACAACAAGGACTATGAAGAAGAAGGATCAGGCTGCTTCGAGTGATGAGCCTCCAATTGTCGATGTGGAGAGTTCTGGAGGGGAGAAAACAAAAGTTTACACAAGGAAATCCAGAACTCCTTCTCCCAAGGATGCTGCACAACAAAAGGACTCTTCCCCGAACCTACCAGTTGAGGAGCCATCCAGGTCTGTTTCTCCTCCGCCGAGCATACTTGAGCTGGAAAATCCTGGTGAACATGAAACTAGCGGGGAGGCAGAACCATTCAAGGAAGGGGCACTCTTCGATGAAGCAGCAGAGCTAGAGGTTGAAGAGGAGGAAAGGCACACTTCTCCTTTGGTGCAGTATGAGGACTCCTCGGAGAGTGGCAGAGGCCGCGGATCACCTGAGCCGGAGGAAAATATCCCTACGAGGACTCCATCACCGGTGCTTCCAGAGTTAGGATTTGAAGAGACCGACCAAGGTAAGCAGCTTCCAGAGAAAGAAGATGATAAAGCAACTGTAGGAGAGGAAAAGGTGACGGAGGAACTAGAAGATGCCAGGACAGAGGAAATTCGTACTGACCCTGTAGCCCCGGACTGGCTGGAGAAAGAACTTGCAAGGAAGAAGCAAGTGATCATTGAAGATACTCCCTTGGACTGGGATGAGATGTTGTCAAAGATCAGCAAAGGAAAGAAAAAGAAAGCTGCCAAGGTGATCTCAAGGGTGGAAAGGGATGAAACGCACAATAGGGTGGTTCACATTGCCACTCCAGTCACAGACAAAATGAGAGAGAATGTTATAGGCCAGGACTATAATGTCTAGACTATCAACCTCGGGCCTGCATCCATGGAGCAGGATATTGAGGAGTTTGAGGGATCCAGTGCAGTGATTGTTGATAGATTGAAGAGGGAGACTCAGACCAAACGTGAGCTGAAGAGGGAAAATGAAAGGTTAAGGAAATGTTTGGAGGAGGTCATGAAACCTTTGCAGTCTCTCCACCCTTCTTCTACCACTCCTGGTTTTCTTCCTAGGGAAACAATCTCTGGGATCGAAAAGATGAAGGCCTCAGCTCAGGCTGCCATAGATTGGCTGATGGATGTCAAAACAAAAGGGGATGATGCTATTAGGGAGATTTTATCTGTAGGAAAGGATGCAGTCCAGGCGAAGGGGCTGTTAGAGCATATCCTATCTCAGGATAGGGATGATATGGACCTCCTGTTGTAGAAATTGAAGGTTATCCTGGGGCATGGCAAAGAGCAATTGGCTAAGGATGGAATCCTTCCTTCCTCTAGGTTGGATGAGCCGTGGGAATGGTTCGAGGCACTGCAACTCAGGCAGAAGGCTCTGAAGAAGATACAGAAACAAAGGAAGTCAATTGAAGGTGAGCTCACTGCAGTCTATGATGGATGCATTTCCTTCTTCGAGGTAATGACAGGGAGGAAGAAGATAGCTCCCAAGTATCTGAGCTTGGAACAATTGAAGGAATGGTGGCATGAAATTTATGTCCCGAATTCTGATGGAGCTGTCACCAGCCACTTACTTGATGATGCGGCCACCTACATGGCAGTGATGGATAAATATATGGCCATTAGGGAAGATTGGAACAAGACTGTTGAGCGGTCCAAGGAAGAAATGGGCTTAATTAAATGTCGTCTCAAGGTTTTGCCATTGCCGCCTGTTGCTGAGTTGGATGGAGTATTTTTGAAGGTCCAAGGGTCGTCAGTCCAGAAGAAAGATAAAGGGAATAGCAGTTAATGCTCATTTCGAGATTTGTGCTTCCCTATTATCATAGGGCATGCATTGGACTGGACTTCCTTGGGGATTGTGTTAAAACCGACTTGGATGATGGCATTTAATGTGTGCCTTGGTTTGTTTTTTTGGCCGACCTGTTTTGGCGGTTTGGATTATTTTGTAAATTTTTTTGGCTGGGCTGACATGTCTTGGAGGGATTTGCTATTAATAGGCATTCTTGCCTCATTGTAAGGGGTTAGACATTAGCAAGAAGACATTAGAAATTAAAAGCAAGAGTTAGAGTATTTTGATTTCCTTGAAGCAAATATTGTATCAGAACAGTTGAATTGTTGCAGCATTTTGGTGATTAATACAATTGAAGACATTTTGGTTTTCCTGGTGCAATCTCTTGTGTTATTCCATCTTGCATGGTTCCTTTGTTCTATCTCTCAAATTTCTTTAAGACTTAGGGTTTAGTATTCAGAAATAAATTAGTTTCAGTTGGATAAATGATGTTTATGATTTCATATTTGGAATGTTTGTAGCTATCTCTGGTCTATACTCCCAGTAACTATCTAATTGTAGTAGGCTGGTGAAGTCAACCTGGACCGTATATTCAATGTGCTTAAGTTCGATTGTAGATGCATGTCTATGATTTGAAAATCTGTATTCCTCAGAAGATTGCACCGTTCTTGTAAGATTGCATTGTGGGTTGAACAAGAGCTGGTTATTTGAGAGAGGCCCATTTCAGATATATGTCATTCACATTGCTTATCCTAGCAGTAGTTTAGATCTTATCACTTCCTTGCACCCTTATCTTTTTCTATTTCTTTATTATTCGGTTAGATTTAGGATTTAAGATCATCATATTGCTAGATCTGATAAGTTGAAAGATCCAGTTTGCTTGTAGTAAGGTCCCTTTGTGATTACCAGCATTTTCACATAATTA
>VDFB02093680.1:0-12661 GCA_007258455.2 Sequoia sempervirens | reverse complement strand
GTTGACAAAGATGGTGGATCAAACCACGATTCTCTAATGAATGATGTGGAGATGATCAAAGGGAAAATTCCAGAATCTTGACACCAACAATTAGATTAGACACATTTTAGGAGCACCTCATAGTATCAAGAAGATTCCCACCCATGTTAACACTATCAATGATAATGATGATTGTTCATATAATTTATATAACCAGTTTCAAAAGTTTCTTCATATCTATATGGCTCCCTAGATAATGTCTCTATATAATTGCTCAGCTATGGATCACAGTTCATCTTCCAAATTCATGCCCTAACAGCCAAGGAAGGTTGCGGATCCAGAAAATCTGAAGCAGGTGTCGGATGAAGAATACTTGTGTAAGTATGGGATCTACAAGAGTTAGTCTTGGAAATACAGCCAAGGTATTATTGATCCCATTACTTAAGTAAAAGATTTCTAGTATTGGAATTAGATATTTTGTAACAGTACTTCATGATAAAGGAGATTCTCTAGATGATGCAGACAATATGATGTCCAAAGTAGACCTTTTGAATTACGAACACAAGCATGAGATGTATGGATCAATTTCACATAATAACCATTCAAGGTAGCCTTTTTTATAACAATACAAGTGAAAAGTTGGAAGAGATGGAGGAGTTCATTTATGATAAATCTTATTGGAAGGTTCTCATAGGTGGGTATTTGTTCCTCTTCCTATAACACTCACTCACTCCCATTTTTTGATGATTTTATGTTATTGTTGACCATTTGTACAACATTGCTAGGCCATTTTTATTGTAATTTTATTATCTACCCATGGTTGAGGTAGCAAAGACTAAGTTAATGTGAAAAGCTTCCTAGATGCTTTGGGCTACTTTATTTGATATTTAATGATTTATTCTTAGGCTTGCATCTTCCTTTGCACATTAAGATCAATTATTTGATATTGTCATCCTTGGTTGCTTTGCAAACATCCTAGTGAATAGAGACACTACCATTGGTTGCTTTATGGACAATGTTTGATTGTCATCCTTGGTTTGCTTTTCCAATGACATTGACGAGTTTAATTAATGATTCCACCCTTGGTTGCTTTATGAAAGATTTTGATGATTTGATACTTTATTTTGAAGATAGCATCCTTTGATTTGAGATGAATGACCTCACATCTTGACCCACCATTCTTGGTTGCTTTGTGAATGGCTCCAATGATTTGGAGATGTCCTCCCTTGCCTTGTTGATAGATTGTTTGGATGCAATGACAATTGACCATTGTAGATTGCTTGCTTCTACATCAACAATCTCCTCTTCGTGAACATACAGTACTTAAAGATTCAAGTTGCTAAGTTTTGTGGTACCATCAATGAGATGATCGTGATGAGGTATTTTGATGGCAACATTAGTGATGTGATGGTTCCTTATTTCATACTTGTGTTTTTGAAGTGTTATAGTGTGGACTCTAGAGAAATGAGTTGAATCCATCAATTTTCAAAAAACTTTCTTGCAAAGCATTGATGAACCTTAGCTTTTTGTATTTGAGCATTGGTCAAGTTGTTCTCGATACATTGATGTTGCTGTTGGAATATTTTGTCATTGATGTCAAGGTTGAGTTGTGTGCTTAGCTGCTTGACCTGCTTGCCTACCTAGTTGAGCTGCCTAGTTGCTTAGTTGAGGTGCCTACTTGGTTGCTTGAGCTGCTTGAGCTCCTTGGTTGTTTGCTTGACCTGTTTGCCCACCTGCTTGACCTGCTTGACCTGCTTGTCCACCTGCTTGAGCTGCTTGGTTGCCTGCTTCAGCAGCTTACATGTCTTCTTGTCTACAAGTCTTATGTCAAGTCAGCTATTCTATGTCAGCATGTTGAAAAGTCTTTGATTACCTTTTACGTAGCTCAGATTTTGTTGATAGGTGTCATTGAATATGGGCAGAAACAAAAGTCTACTTCTTTATGAGGCAGCGAATACTTTCTGTGGTTCAATTTCTTCACATGTGACTGCTTGAATGTTATTTCCTTGGCTTATTATTTGTCAGCTATTCTATGTTGGAGTCGACTCTTTTAAGGTTGGCACATTTTCTCCTTATGTGGCAGCTGGAGATCATTGTTTTGAACATCTGCATATGTTAAAGGTTGAACCTAGTCTGCTTTATATTCTCATTGCTAGAATACCGAATGTATTTGTTGGGTGAAATAGACGATTTCCTTTGGAGGCGGCTTTGAAAGATTCGACGGCTCTTTTTTAGGTGACGGTTCAATGAATATTAAAGGGGACTGCTTCAGGCATATCAAAATCTGGACAGAAGCGAACTTATTTGGAGACGGGATCTTCAGTTTAGTCGATTTTTTTTTGTGTGAGGCACTTTGTTTTATTTTCATGCATGCCGAGCTCCTGCAAGAAGAAGATGGTGTTTCGGTGATTGCCTAAGATACATGGAGTGTGCTTTGTGTGAAGATATCAGACATTTTATTACCTCAGATGAATTTATTGTTTCATGTGTGGCCTGAGTAAAGTCTTCCTTATGAGTTCGTGGTCTTTTAAAATAATCTTCTCAATTATTTTCTTGCGCTCAAAAGATGAATGTATCGGACCTTATGGTTGAGGACGTTTAATGTTTATTGAAGACTTTATGCAAAGCCGTTTCTTGTATTCGATGTTTTTGGACGGCTTCCTCTTTTCATTCTGAGCGACTCTATTTATGGATGAAAGGTTTCAGTTTTTGAAGAAACGTGTTTATGATGCCTTCAGAAATTTAAGATAGGCAGCTCCTTATAAGTGATGGCTTCAGCAAATTTGAATTTGTGGGCGGCTACTGAAATGGCTTCAAAAATTCATGGCGGCAAATATTTTATTGTTTTCTGTTTGAGGGCGGCTTCGCTAGAAGTGATTGTCGACGGTTTCAGCTTAAATTAAATCGTATCTTCTTATTTTTGGATGCCTGTCGGTTTTCAAAAATAGTGGGTGGCTTCAGAAAATTCTTTATTGGGTGTTTTTTTTCTGGCAGAGGACGTGAATATTGCTGTGTGCGTCTACTTATTAAAAAAATGTCTTCAGCATTGATGTATTGTGCAGTCGACTTGCCTTTATTGGCTCAAAATATCAATTATAATGTAACTCTGTTGAATACGTGAAGACTGCTTGTTTATTCGTCTATTGTCGACTTACTTATTTGGGGCAGAAGGTTTCTTTTTACCATTATCAGCATTTAGGATCTTCAGCGTCGGTTACTAATTCATATTCTGAGAATTTCAGTTCCTTCAGTGTCGACTTCAGAAATTTAAGAGAAACAGCTCCTCCATTTTTAGCGTTCTTTTTAAAGACATTGAGGGCAGCTTGATATAATTTAAAGACAACTTGCTTTGAAATTTTTCTGACATGGATGTGTAGGCTACGAATAGTTTTGGTGCAACATTTTCTAATGAAGGAGTCCAAGAAGCTAACAGATTATTACTCTTTGTCGGGTTGAAATGTGTGATGTATGTTCTGAAAGCATATTACAGTTTTAAGTGTGTGAGATGGGCATTTTGTGAAGGCACGAATTGATAAGATGGGTACAGTGAAATGAAGAAAAATACGTGTTCAGATGTGGATATGTTATGTGGATGTGTTCAAAAATCTATTGCTATTCTCTAATATAGCATTGAGATGTGTGGAGTATTGTTTTTGTTAGCAGCCGAGTCTATTCTCTGTAACTGTGAGAAGTGGTGTTGAGGTTCGATGAAAAAGGAGACGTTTTTATTGGAGTCGGATGTTGTAAAGTGTCTCTTGCCTTTTTTTGGAATCGCATGCTTACATTTTGGGTGATACTTTGACCACAGATTTGTGAAGTATCCTGTATCCTGTTGAAGATACATCTGCAGTTTAACTCTATGTACTGAAGACGACTCTGTGCAGCAGCTAAGATATATTAGAAGGCTTGTGATTTTATTTGCCTGTCGTTCTCCTTCAAGATGTGAATATGAGCTATAGCTGTTGTGAAAGTCATGAAGCCCAGAAATTGCTGTATAGTGCGTGTATGCGAAAAGGATGTGGGCTGTGTGCTTAAGTGTATGGAAGATGTATGTTGAATCACTTCTGAGTTGACTTTGTTTGGAGGTATGCTGAAGAAATGTTTTGTTTGCTGATGAAGTTTAGAAAATGATAATGGTTGGAAGAGTACTATGTTGCATCTGGAGTTATACGTTTTAGTTTGCATTAGTATGAAGACCTAGATTAAGAAGGGTGTTTTCAGTTTGAGTGGGGAACTAAGTATGCTGCTTGCTGTCATTGTCTGAAGTTTTATTTCTGAATCCTTTTGAAGACGTGAGCGATATTATCAATTGTTTGACACAATGATCTTGGGTGTGCAAGATGTAGATTGTGGTATTTGAGTTTTCTGATCTTTGGACAGCGTGTATGTAGATGTGAGCCTCGCAGTTCATGTGAAGGCAGTGATTAAAATCAGTGTTTTGCAGATTTGTTTTTGAAGTCTAGAGTTGGTGCTTCAGCCACTGGAGTTGGTGCTTTGGTGTTTTCGGAGTTGATGCTTCGAAGGAGAGTTGGTGCTCTCGGTGGGTTGGTGCTCACTAAATGTAGTCTAGAGTTGGTGCTTCGGTGTATACGGAGTTGGTGCTTCAAAGGAGAGTTGGTGTTCTCGGTGGGTTGGTGCTCACTATATGTAATCAGGGTTGGTGCCCTTTGGAGATAAATAAAAGCAATATTTTGCCTTGGTTTTTTACCCAAAAGGGTTTTCCATGTAATCCTGGTGTTTATCTTGTTAATGGTGTTTGATGATGCTCTTAACGCTCTGATTTCTGATTTATATGATTTATCTGTTTTAAAGTTTTAAAAAGTTCTGAAATACTGATTCACGCCCCCCCCCCTCTCAGTATTTCCTATGTGCTCTTCAGTTGCTTCATCTTTGAAAGAGTGATTGGCAGCTATGCAAGGCTTAGTTACCAGGTTCTTTTGAAAAGGCACACAAATTGGATAGTTTTAGTTCGGATTCAAGTTCTGAGCTAAGGCAGCCTAGGGTTCAGACAAGGTTTGGACTAGGGTAGACCCATAGGCCCCCACACGAATTTCCATAGATTTCAATATTTTTTTTCAAACAAATAACAGTTTAATAACCCTTAGGAAACCCCAGGCCATCCTAGAAGAAAAACCAAAAAAAAAACTAAACGGTTTTTTAAAAAGGATGTTCACATCGTGTTTCAACCATAACTTTCCATCTGTTTGTGGTCCATATGACATTTGCTCTAACAACCAATGCAATTGCCTAGCCCCCATGTTTACCATTCAAGAGCAATTTCAGCCTAATGCAGGTTGCTCCCCTCCTCATCTCAGCTTGAGTTGCAAACGATTGAAATAAAGAGATGTGTGGGGGCATATATGTGTAAATGTCTTAATATTTGATGGTGTATAGTATTGCGTATAGCATTATGCCTATGTCGCATTTATAATATCATGTCTACTACATATTATTTATAGATTATGGTCTATAAATTATAAACTTATAATATATATATTATAATTATATAATATAACATATAAATATAAATATAATAATTAATATTATAAAATTTTATTTATTATATATTACAATAATATTATATTATAAAATTGTATATATATGATTTTATGTATATATCTACATTTGGCCATACACAACCTAGGAAAAAGAATTTGCCATACTATGAACCTGAACACAAATCCAAACCTGAACTAGCAACTTAGATGGAAGGTAGAGGAAATTGTTTCTTGGTCACTTAAAAGAATTGATATCATGGAGGAGATGTTTGCAGAATGACCTCTTCTTTTGCTTCAAGAATTGATATTGTGGGGGAGATGTTTGCAAGATCCCACCTTCTTTCCTCCCTCCAAGTCTGGTTTAAAAGGGGGATGTTTGAGCATATTATCACGTTATAATATACCTTCCTCATTGGCTTTGATCACCAATTGTAGATATCTCTTGAGATGATGGGAGTCTGGGTAGTATCCCCAAGAGGTGTAACATTAAGTTAATATATAACAAGCCCAATTAAGTATGAATTTGTGGTCCATTGGGCTATGGGTTTATATTTGGCCTATCTTGCCACTGATATGCTCTCCCTAACCTACATTACCATATTAGGAGGTTGGCATGGTAAATAACTATACAACATAATGAAATTTTACATATATAAATAGATTGGAGTTGTATCTCATCTCATTCATTATTCAAGTGCCAACTTGTTAATTGGTAGATTGTGCATACCATGTATATTTTGTGTCTATTTGCTCTCTTTCTAAAATTTTATGTTACATAGCTTTTGGAGTTAAGTAGATCTTGAGGAAAAGCAACTTGTTCTCACAATCACTAAGGACAGAAGTGGTAAGCTGCAAAAAGTGTTTTCCAAGTAAACAAATAATATATCTTGTCACTAGTCCTCCAATGATGACGTGGTTCTTTAGTCTTAATATATATCTTCATAAGCTAAAAATGTGATTCTTAGCCAAGTACTGCCTTATCTTGCAGAAAATGCTCCTTGTTTTAGTTGGCATAAATTAAAATATTGTCAAGAAGACTAACCTCTTACCAATTCATATGTTATGGTAGTAACCTAAATTAGTATGAAGATATAGATCACAAAGTTGTGTAATATTCATCCCCCAATCTAGAATATTATCCATACCTCCAAAGAAGGTTGAAAATTATCCACAATTGCCAACTATGATTTTAATCAACGAATTGAAAACAAAGCCCTCAAACTCAATGAACCAATAAAATTTGACATATTAAAACTGAACTACTATAAAGATAGTTATTAAGCAAGCAGTGAACTACAGTCCTCAATATATTTCTTATTAAAACAAACATATGATGATAAGTACTTTACAGTAGAATCAAACAAGCAATTGAATATAGGCTACATCAAATGATCACACCTTTGCAAGTCACGACAACATGCTTACATAACTTACAATTTTAATCAGTTGGAAAGATTCAAAGTTGTAACGAATTCCATCAAACATACCTTTGATGCATCTGTACTCCCAGGTACATCCTGCACACACATTTAGTGTAAATGACTAATGGCCATTGAAAACATTTACCATGTTAAATAGGCATTTGCCTAGAAATATTCAACACTGGCTCAAATAAACATTAATAGCTTACAAATGGATGTATTTATTTTACTCTTTTTCGATTTATCATCATTAAACACTATATAAGACTTCTTTGATAAATCACACATGGCATGAATTGAATGTTCCTGATTCCTGCTACACACCATTTCTCTACAATAATTAACTCAGATCCATCTTCAACTAGAACACTTATGCAAATGTGTACCTTGTCTAGCAAAACATGTTTAGTATTCTTTTTAGTAATCCTTAGAATCAATTGAGTGGTTTGTGTGTATTTTATTTATTTCTAATTGGAATTTCATGGCATTTTGACTTACTAACATGCATTTCCAATTGTAACCCTGTGAAGAGTCTTCGACATACATAGCAACTTTGTTGCAAGTATGTACACCATCCTTTTATCAAGTTGCATCATAATTCTCAACCATTCTCCTAAGCATATCCAGCTCGTCATATGACACCCTAAGAAATCAATTTGACCTTCTTAAAACTCTGTAAGATCATTTTGGCCCTTTTAGACCTCCCAAGACCAATTTGTGATGCCATCAAGCAAATTTCAAAGAGCAGTGTATAACACTACCACATTGCGGATCTTTTGAAGCATTCATGGAGCCACCACAATTTGCACTTTGGACATCTTTGTGGTGCTTTAAAGGCTCTCTTTCTGTAGTTTTGGATATTTGGGATTTCCTTGGAGAAGGTGCAACATCATTGCCTTCCCACTTGATATTTAATCCTCCTATTAATTGTTCTAAAACTTGGTCTTATCCTCGTCTCATAATTATCCAATTCAAATCATTTTTATGAAACACTCTAGCGCATGACAACCTACAGCAAACACTGACACTATTTGCTTCCTTAAAACAAACAAGTAAGGATCTTTTTTTATTGCTGTCAAGATTATACTTTCAAATTATGTTGTTTAGCTCCTGCAATTATTTTCATCCCAAGAAGAATTAAGGAAGCCTACAAGTCAGCTCTTATTCTGTGTCAGGGCTAGCTTGACAGTCTTCTGTTTCTTCCCTCCCTGATCTAAGAGTGTCTACTCTACTCCATTCTACCATATCGGCTATTGCTCAACAAGTTGCTAGACATCCAAACAGGGATCATCGGCACCTTCCAACTTTCATCTATCATAAAACTGCCATACTTTATGATTGGGGTTAGAGGTATGAAATCCCTTGGGACTTTTGAGGATTTATTCGCAGTAGAATCATCCTTGTGGGAAAGTACCCTACAAGAATTTTAGCAGATCTTTGATTCAGTCTTTAATTACTGGGCTTTGAATATCAATTCAGTCTCAATTAAATTGAATCTAGGGTTTCCTTAAATTTTAAAAATTGAGCACTCACTGTCTGAGCATTCAAGAATCACAACCTCAAAAGTTGCATTCTGTAGCCCTACCTTGCATTCTAGGTCAGATTAGAGTTTTGCTTGTCCTGATTTGGTTTTGCATTTATTTCGATTATTGCCAATAAAATTACTATAATGACCTTACTAGAATTCAGACATCTACTATCAAAACCCTAGAAAATTTAACCCAAACGCTTAACTGAAATTTCCATTTACCCAACATTAATTAAGCTTGAACTAAGACCCATCCTTCACAAGGAATTGCTTCACCATGTCAATACAGATCTCGCTTGGTTTCTTTGCTTTCATTTTTATCAGTCCTCCATGCATTAAACTTTTATCCAGATCTTTGGTCTATACCAACTAGAGGATGGAAACCTTCTATGATAAATTTCAGCTAATCCTTCTATTTCTTCAATTAAGAAATATAAGTGTTGTGTGCCAATTTATTCTATTTTAGGAACACATTCGATTTGTTACTGGTAAATTTATGGTATATTTTGTATAAAAAATACTTGGTAAATTTATTCGTGAAATTTTACTAATAAAATTATGCCCAATACTGTATAAAGATAAGCCTTTTTTCTTTTTTCTGTTTTTTGCATAGAGAAGATTAACTAATGGAAAAGAGCTTTAAAAAACATCCTATAAAGATTTTTAATTTACCGTAACTGGTTTTTTTTTTCCAGAAGCTTTTGTATGCCAGTTAAAGGACTACGGAAACCTAAACAACAATTTACTGTTGAATAGGATTGGCTCAAGTGCTATAAATGGCAGCACTTCCAAAGCGGGCCTCCGCATTTAAATCAACAGGAAACATGATAAAACAATAAAATGTTGATGTTGGGTAACATTAACATACTATATCCAGCTCAGTAGGTAAGGGTTATCACAACAGAAAAGGCCAAGTACAAGCCCCTGGAAGAGAAAGCCTTTTAACATGTCATCTACGCTACCAGGCAATGAAATTCACCAATTATTTTCAAAGAAGCCCATACAATTTTTCCCAGCTAAGGTGTCCTAGGTGTATTACAGAGAATGGAAAAATCTCTACCGAGGTACAAATTTTTCCATTTCCAGTCCTTTTCAACGGAAATTTCAACTAAAGTCTTTTTGACAAAATTTTAATTCAAAATAAATGCTAATGCCATTCTCAGAGCTGGTTATGTTCAACTAAGCGTGGATCTTTAGGTAATAGACGTTCAAGCAAAATGTGATTTTCTACCAATATATAGTGTAACCCCGTGACAAACAAAGGCATTTATGGACTCGCTTTCTTGAAGAGTAGTCATGCAATATAAGATTTGTTGGAAAAAACGAAGATACAAATTTTGTACTTACAGCACCCCATTGGTTCTTCCACCATTTTTCTTGGGAAGGGACCGTGGAATTGAGGAATGCACAAGTGATGCCGCTGAATAGAGGGCTCTTTTGATAAATGGCTTTCTCCTTCAATCTTCCAAGCAGCATTGTCTTCCTCTTCTTCCTAGCCAAAAAATAATTTATAACATTTCGTTTTCGTTTCGCTCTGCATCAAATTTCAGTAACAAATTTAACGATGAATCAAGAGGGCGAAGGCGCGGGTTCGATTCTCGTCATTGCCCGAAAATTCAAAGCGAAGTTTTGTATTCAAAAATGTTATGAGCTAAGAATTTGGAAATACTTAAGGTCAACTATGTCTTCAAAATCAAGCAATTTGTGATTGTCCTGCACATTTTCAGGGAAAATAATGAACTAAGCAGACGCTTCATACGTATTTTGACTGGTTATAAGCATTTCGTAACAGACGAGAATTGGACTCGTCCAATGCGGAAAATAAATGTAAGAAATCCTGTTTATGGATGTTCTGTAAGAATTGGACTCGTACAAGATTGTAGTTATTTGTGACTGCATTTACCTAGAATGTATTAGGTTTTTTTAAGGTAATGGATTTGAAGTCGGTGCTTGCCTCCTTGAGGGATACTCTTGGATTTATTCCTTCTGTATTAATTTATTTTGGAATTTGTTTAAAATAAAAAAAAATTAGCAATCGCACCTTTGGTGTGCAATGGGTATGTCCAAGAGGTGTGAGCCAATTAGGAGAAAATGTTTTATTTAACTTTACATTTTATGTAGGGGAGAGAGCTGATACGTGAAGTGTGGGCCCCAACGTGATGGAGATGCGCCGGGGCCCACACCTATATGTTGGTCCTCCACAACTTAAAAATAAATTCATTCATACATAGGCATGATGACATCAAACATATATCATATTTAAAATGCACACTTAATAGCATTCATTTCAAAACAAAACAAGTACACACCGCAAACCAAACACTTACCTAGAATGTATTAGGTTTTTTTAAGATAATGGATTTGAAGTCCGTGCTTGCCTCCTCGAGGGATACTCTTGGATTTATTCCTTCTGTATTAATTTATTTTGGAATTTGTTTAAAAATAAAAAAATTAGCAATCGCACCTTGGTGTGCAATGGGTATGTCCAAGAGGTGTGAGTCAATTAGAGAAAAATGTAGGTTTTTTTTTTTTTTCATACATTTTATGTAGTAGGGGAGAGGAGCTATACGTAAGCGGGGGCCCCAACGTGCGATGGGACATGCGCTCGTGGGGGCCCACACCTATATGTCAGTCCTCCATAACTTAAAAAAAACTTCATTCATACATAGGCACGATGACATCAAACATAAATCAGATTTAAAATGCACACTTAATAGCATTCATTTCAAAACAAAACAAGTACACGTTGGCAGCCAAACATGATGAAGTGTATCCAACTTGTTTCTGACATATAACAAGTAGCATTCCGACATGGAATTTAAATAGTCCAAACATTAAGACATGCACCCTTCCCCGTAAACTGGTAAACCCAATTGTCGCACCAATGCAAGCGTCACTTTCACATCAATCACAACTACACAACATAAACAAAGTGCCAAGTCAACAACATTCAAACCCATCTGACCCGGCTTTGACCGACTAGCTAACCCATTACAACAATGTTTCCCATTGTAGCATAACCAAACCAATACGCAAATGCATTCGCCTGTCTCATCAACCATGAGACCTTCAACACGTATCAGCTTCAATCTGTCCCATCTCGCCAAGTAGGGTGCGCACGTATTGGAGCCAAACCCAAATATCCCATCTGCATCCATTTAGCAGTCTTGTAAGGCTGCCATTATTCAAAAACAAAACATGGAAACAATTTCAAACAATCCACCAAACCAATCAAGTCAAGAATTAATGGCCGAAATCAATCAAATCTCCAATTCATACGAAACAGAATTCAAATTGAAAATAGGACAACAATTTAATTCACCACACCAAACAAGCATCAATCAAATTCAAATAATTCCCAATTCAAATAGCCATGAAAACCAAGAAGTATTCACTTATTCTACAAAGAGTGACATAAGAAAAGGAGGAGTGACAAGCACAAAATTGAACGAGTTAACATCAAGGAGATGCAACAGCTCAAATTCCAGTGCACCAGCATCCATATTGTTCCAGGGTTTCCTTTCACACTTTTCCATTCGTTTTACTTTATATTGTTCTTCATTACAGCCATTACTGTTTTCCATTTCTAAGCTTTATATTGATTTTCATTACAGTCATTACAGTCATAGGTTTTTATTTATGTTTCCCTAGGGTTTATATTGCAAATATTGCAGTCACAGCTGTTTCTTTATCTATCGCTAGGGTTTATATAGGTGATATTGCAGTCATAGGTTAGCATATGTGTTCCATAGGGTTTATAATGCAAATATTACAGTCATGGTTTATCATTTAAAGCTTTCCCTAGGGTTTATTTTGCAAATAATATAGTCATTCATTAGCATATACATTCCCTAGGGTTTATATTGCAAATATTACAGTCACAATTTACCATTTATGTTTCCCAAAGGTTTATATTGCAAATGTTATAGTCATAGTTTACCATTTCGGTTTCCCTAGGGTTTATACTACAAATATTATAGCCATAGTTTACCATCTTTGTTTCCCTAGGGTTTATATTGAAAATGTTACAGTCATAGTTTAGCCTTTCTGTTTCAATAGGGTTTATATTGCAAATATTACACTCATAGTTTAGCATTTTTGTTTCATAGGTTTTGCATTATCATTCACTCTGCTTTTCGTAGTCTTATAGGTTCTGCATTATCATTCAGTCTGCTTATTGTAGTCTCATAGGTTTTGCATTATCATTCACTCTGCTTATCATAGTCTCATAGGTT
>VDFB02093679.1:0-12289 GCA_007258455.2 Sequoia sempervirens | reverse complement strand
CACAAGCACACCTGTAAAGCAACATTTTAATTCACAGATAACACATGTTAGAAAACAAAAAGCAGCCACGTAGACAAACAAGAAAATAGTCACATGGACAGTCAAAAAATTGAAGGAAGAGCTTTCAAAGGGATCCCTCGAGAACCCTTCAAAAGAAAAGGGGTCCACTCAAGGGATGCGTGTTTTTGAAAGTGAGCATTTTTCGTGAATCAATTCAACATCAAGGAATCCTTTTGAAGGATGTTCACTTCATCAAGGAATTAGAAAGGAAGAAGGTCCCATCACAAGGGTAAGGTCAGAACTTCGCCCGCAAGAGAAGGTGCTCCCTCCTCGAAGGAATTTTTTTCAAATTATTTCTTTGCAAACCTGTGATGAAGGAAAAATATTCCACTAGGGGTCCTTGTTGAGAAATGTGATTTTTAAAAAATATGTTTTGAAAATATTTTCGAGAAAAGATTCGTCGGCCACGGAATGCGTTTTCTGAAAATCAAGGTGACATGATAGCCCCCCCTTAGGATGGTGCGTGTTGAACACAAAGGCACGTGACATCCTAAGGGAAAAAGAGCAAGAATGAAAAATGTGATGTTGTGGCCTACGGAACATAGCGAGATGTAACCATGGTAATGTTGTCGCACACGTGAGGGAAAACACATGAGCACCACAATGTCACAAAGTAAGCACGAAAGATAAGAGGAAAAAGAATGCAAAAAGGAACGAAAATATTACGAAGAGACACAAGGGAGATTTGATATTTCAGGGTCAGAGTTGCTCATAAATATAGATAAGTATAATAATAGTATATTAATGAACTATCATCAACCCCCTAATATATCAAACCATATGAAGAATGTACAAGAAGAGAAAATAAAAATAAAAAATAGGTCAACATGGAAGGGAAGCCTAAATTCCCCCAATACTTTGCATTGTCCCCAATTGTCGAAAATCAATACACATGATAGAGGAAGAATGATGCAACAAATAGAGGAATTTTTATGAAACATAAACACTCCTATATCCAAGCAGCTACGAGGGTGACAAGGGTCATCTAGGAACACATAAAACAAGCATGGGGGAACACAAACACACACACAATCTACACTATGGATAAAGAAGAGGTGCCCCCTAGTCCTCATTAACCAAGAGGTGATCGACTTCCCAATTTAGATCATTGTAAGGGGAAGGTGGACGAGCTTGCAAGGGCGGAATATCAAGGCGGGAACCCTCTGACCCTCCCGCAACAAGAGCCAAGGAAGAAGGCCCCTCAGGGTCTTCTTCACTTAGTTATTGTGGGGTAAACATCAGTGACTTCACAAAGATCGTTGATAAGTCTGAGACCTTTTCCAGAGAGTTAAACATGCACTTCATTGGAGTGCCATGTGTTAACTCGACAGGTGAGGGAGGCAATGCCTAAAATTCACTGCTAGGCTCAGTGAGTGCCTCGAGAGCAATGATAAACTCTGAGGATGTCAAGACTTCCTTCGTCACTAAGACGACACATGCTAATGCAAAACCACCCTCTGAAAAAGGTAGACCCCTCTTTCGACCCCCATTGCTAGCGGGATTTTCCTCCATCTTCCATTTCATTGGAGGATGTGGGATCCCCACAGACAAGGCAGAAGGAGCAAAGGAGGATAAAACCACGACGGACACCACCGAGGTATTCGGCATGTCCATGAGCTTTGAAAATGGTGGGATGTTTGGGAGGGACATCAAGAGGGGTGGCTCAACCAAAGGAGCAATGAACACCTGCACCTTTTTCAAGTGAGGGTTGTTTACACTCGCAGTAGGAATAGGAAGCAACACCGAAGCTGATGGAACTAAAGTAGAGGGGACAGGAGAGGAAGACATAGCAGAAGGTGTTGGAGCAGAAACTGTTGACTCCCACTCTCTCTATAGAGCAGCTTACTCAGCAGCCAGATCCTTTCTCTGACGCTTGTACTCATGTGCAAGGTGGTTCCTGTGACTTTGAGACCTAAAGGCTAGAAGATAAGATGGAATGGAGGACTCCTATTCGACCATTGGAGTGTCCATCATGGTTGATTCTGACGGAGGGAGGGACTCCTGGACAGGAACAGTAGGGAGAGGTTGAGAAAAGGTTGAAACAACAGCAGGGGGAGTTGGCTCTAATGCCTTAGCGATGGGCCTCTTCCCATTCACTGCCTTAGGTGCAAGAGCGGTAGGAGGCCGCAGAGGCTGAGACATAAAGGACTCCCCACAGGGACCTTTCCCCTTACCATACCGAATGAGCCTAGGAACTGTGGGTAGAACGGGAAGTTCAAACGCTAGACACTTGGGTTTTCATCAAGTGGGCACCATCAGATTCTCCAACAAGCGGCTAGGAGCCGAATTCAATGACGCCATAGTAGGGAGAGAGGAAGCAACAAGTGGGACAATGGAAGAGGAGTAAGAGGAACCTCGAGAGTGCTTCTCTTCCTCCCTTCTCTGAGCCAAGGTGGCATCATTATTGGCCTTTAGGCAAGCCCTATGTGAGATGGCATAGGGAGAAGGAGGGTATCTCACCTTAGGAATTAAGCGCCCACTCTTGTACTTCACATAGGTTCGATACAAGAGGTCCATCCTAGGAGGAAGCAAACCAAAGGGAGCAGGCTAGAAGTGATCCAACAAGTAGTCACCACATGCAATCGGTGAATTGTAGCCGGTGTCATGGACTACATGCACGATACCCTCATGGATGAATTTCAGACACTTATGTGCTACTAAGGGAACCACGTTCATAGTGACCAACTAGGGGATACCTAGTTTCACCTTGAAGAGTTCAAACCCCGAGATTATGTTAAAGAGTAAATTTATGAATTTAGGTCCAACTAAAAAAAACAAGGTGATGGAGCCGATGGAAGGTACGGATTGCGCTGGTACTATTAGATTCATCAAACCCATCTTTGTGTAAGAAATTAATCAGCATAATATCCTTAGTAATGACATTCACCCAACATGTTGGGTCAACAAGAACACTTGTTACAATGTTTCCATTGATTCATGTGGGGATGTATAAGGGAGATGGTTCTCTGTTATAGTTCATCGACAAGTCCTACGAGGTGAAATTTATACCAGGGGAACTAATCATAGGTTGTGTAGATGGGATGGGCACATGTAAAAAGGAGGCCATCATGTATACTAGACAGAACCTTCACAGAGCCCCCAAGGGTTTTACAGCTAGATAGTGACCCAACTAAGGTTTTTTTTTGCAATTCCTACATAACCTTCCAACTACACCACTAGGGGTCGTAGGTTGGGCTACAAGGTTGAGTGCCTCACAACAGTCATACCCACAACACTCCTAGGACACGAGGAAAGGGCCTTTCAGTACTACTAAACGGAACCAAAATGGTTCACATTAGGTTCACCAAAATGTAGAGGAGGGGGACCAACCACACCAAGGCTCCATGTCACAGAGAGTCGAGAGTAGAGGGTTGCCCTAATCTACCTCAAGTTGGATAAGCATCTTAGGTCAAGGATAGAGAATGAAGAGCACTCTCAAGTGATTTTGTCACTCTACTAACTCGAAAGGTTTGATGAGGCTAAACGAGCTGGTTTTTGGAACTCAAACCATACCTCAGAAAACTCTTTGCCCGAGGATAGTAGCGCAAGTCAGGGATGACTGCACGATGTGTTGGAGTCTCTTTGGGGTGCTGGCATCCATACGACCAGAAAGTGTGAAAGTGCAATACGAAAAACAAAAAACCTACTAACGATCTAGCCAGTAAAGTTTAATTTACCAAGCAAGAATATAAATGACGAAATACAAGAGATAACTAAAGAAATGATAAAGAAGATGACGAAAATGAAGGTGATGAAGATCAACTCACTGAGAGTCTTGTTCGCTAGCAAGCTCCACACGTACGTGTACCTACACACAACCAAGAGAGAAAAAATGTTGGGGCTTTATAGGGGTTTGCCTCAGTCAAACCCCCACTTTGATGTTTCCACCTCCATGAACAACTAGATAGTGTTAGAAGAGTTGTCATTGATGTCAAGACAAACATATATCCTCACTTATTTTGGCTCAATCAATTTGTTAAAGGTGAATAAATCATTTTTTGTTGAAACCCATCTTCTTGTGTAGGTTGAGTGAGAGTTTGTCATCTCTAAGGCAGATTGAAGGTGTGGGAGATTGCAGATCTGATTGAAGATAATTGCTTCATCCATCAAGTCAAGGTTTGGTGCCTTGCATTAGGGGTTAAGTCTCCTTGTAGGTTGGTGCCTACTAAAATTGTAGAGGTTTGGGTGTCCCTTGTACATTGCAGCCTACTAAATCATCTCTTTTGTAAGTCAAGTAGGTTGGTGCCTACTTCATTTTTTTTTTTAAAAAAATTATTATTTCAATAAAGTTGTATCAACTTGTGTAAATTGGTTCATATCATTAAGTTGATGTTGATGAAAGTTTAAGTTTGTGTAGAAAGTTAAAAAGGTGAAAATTTTGTATTGATTTATTGATTCATCCCCCCCTCTCAGTAAATATTTTGTGCTCTTCAATTGGTATCAGAGCAAGGTCCTTCTTGAAAGCCTAACAGCTTGAAGGAGATCCTTAAGATCACATATGGCAGATCATAACAACACAGTGAAAGCACCCATCTTTGATGGGACTAATTATGCATTTTGGAGTATTAAGATGGAAGCATATTTGAATGCACTTGGATTTGATGTATGTCAATCTATTGTTGATGGGTATACACCTCCAACAACCCCTCCAAAATATCAAGCCGAGAAGAAGAGAAGTGAGAACAATGCCAAAGCCAAGCATGCTCTTCTTTGTAGCCTAACGGATTCTGAATTCACAAAAGTCATGTGCTGCAAATCAACAAAAGAGATATGGGTCAAGCTTCAAAACATCTATGAGGGAGATGCAAAAGTAAAGAAGGAAAAATTGCAAACTCATAGAAGGAAGTTAGAAACTCTCAAGATGAAGGATGATGAAGATATTGCTTCATATTTTCTTCATGTTGATGAAACAATGAATATCATGAGAGGACTTGGTGAAGAGATTGATGATGCCTTTATTGTTGACAAGATTCTAAAATATTTTTCTACAAAGTTTGAGGCCAAGGTTGCAGCATTGGAAGAATTATCAAACTTGGATCAGCTATCAAAAGATGAATTACATGGGATCCTTGCTGCCTATGAGATGAGGATTGAAGGAAGATCACCACAAAATGAAGTCTCATTCAAAGCATCCAAAAAGGGCAAAAACAAGCATGAAGAAAAAGATGAAAAATAAAGCGACGAAGCTGAAGCTTACTTCATGGGAAAACTTAAGAAAGGAAAAGGAAAATATAAAGGAAAATTTCCCTTTAAGTGCTTCAATTGTGGAAAAGTTGGACATTATGCCTCAAAGTGTCCTCAAGATGACAGCAACTCTAGTGAAGAAGAAAAAGAAATCAGCAATAAGAAAAAGGGAAAGAAGAATTTCAGAAACAACTCAAAGAAGAAGTCTCAAAAACATAAGAGTTTTTATTCAAAAAAAGATAGCAGCACCTCTGAAAAACAAAGTGAAGATTGCTCAAGCAATGGTGAAGAGGAAATATTGTTTACGGCTGAATGTGAAGAACAAAACGTTGATCAAGAATGTGATGAAGAAGAGGAGATTGATCAAGATTGCAATGAAGAAGAGGAAGTGGATCTTGAAGAAGAATTGCACTATGCATACAAGAAAAATGAAGATTTGAAGAAAAAGGTTGTTAAGTACAAAATGAAGATCAAAGAAATGACAAAAGCCTTGGAGAATTCAAGCAAAACTATTGAAGATTTGAGAGCTCTAATCATGGAAGTTGAAAGAAATGAAGGAGAAATGAAGATTAAACTCAACACAAAGGGGATGGAATGTGACAAGCTGAAGCAAGAAATAGCAATGCTAAAGATAGAATTGAAGAAGACAAAGGAACAACACACAAAGGTTGATGAAGACTCTAGCAAATTGATTAAGCTTATGAAGGCTCTAAGTTTCTTTCAAAACAAAATAGGGGGCAGTTTTGAAGGACAGTCCAAGAAGGTTGCTAACTCCAAAGAAGAATCTAAGACCTTCTCAAAGCACGGTGAAGAAGAATGGATAAGTGTTGATCCTAAAAGAAGATTGAATACCATGCATTTCTATGCATTTAATGGCTATTGTTTTCTATGTAACAAATTTGGCCACAAGGCCTTAAATTGTAAAAATAAAGCAAAGAATATTCCTAGCTACATTAGGAGAGATTATAATCCTTTCACACCCTTAATGGACTTTAATAGCTTATGCTACAATTGTAATAATTTTGGGCACAAAGCTCAAGCTTGTAGGACAGTTTTTAATGGTTCTCCAAAGCAAAACAAGAAAGAAGATAAGTCCATTAAAAGGAAAGAAATGCCTATCAAAGTGTGGAGGAAGAAGGAGAAATCCATGTTCATTCAAACAGCCTTACATGTTGAAAGTAAGAAGGATAGATGGTACATTGACAATGGGTGCTCAAAGCACATGACAAGTGACAAGAGCAAATTCATCTATCTTGAACCAACTGATGAAGGAACAATAAGATTTGGTGATAATACAAGAAAAGAGATAAAAGGAAAAGGAATACTTAGTCTAGATAATGGGAAAACCAAAACAGAAAATGTTTTGTATGTTAAGGGCCTAAAAGAAAATCTACTAAGTGTTAGCCAACTTTGTGATCAAGGGCATAGTATCACATTCTATTCTAAAACATGTGAAATCAAGAAAGACGGAAAACTAATTGCTCAAGCTGAAAGAAAACACAATTTGTATGTTTTAAAGGAGATAAGTTGTGAAAGTTGCAACTTAGTACAAGAGGATGAAATTTGGTTGTGGCACAAAAGGCTAGGCCACCTCAACTTTGATAATATTGTCAAGGTTAGTAAATCAAATGTTGTGAGAGATATGCCAAGGATAACAAAGCCTTCTAATATCATTTGTAGAGAATGTCAACTTGGAAAGCAAACAAGGTCAAGTTTCAAGCCTAAGGAGCACTCTTCATCAAAGCCATTGGAACTCGTACATACTAATCTTTGTGGGCCAACCAAATCCAAAAGCATGAATGGAGAAAGATATTTAATGTTGTTGATTGATGACTTCTCAAGAATGACTTGGGTTGCATTTTTGAAAGAAAGATCTAAAGCCTTTGAGAAATTCAAAGCTTTCAAAGAGTTGGCTGAAAATGAAGCAAATACCAAGATAAAATGCCTTAGATCATATCGAGGAGGAGAGTTCACATCAAATGAATTTGAAAATTTCTGCATAGAGCATGGAATTAAAAGGCAATTTTCTGCAGCAAGAACCCCTCAACAAAATGGGGTTGTGGAAAGAAAGAATAGAACGGTCCAAGAAATGGCAAGAGCAATGTTAAATGAGTCAAAGATAGAAGATTCCTTTTGGAAGGAAGCAATTCATACAGCAGTATACATCTTGAATTGTGCACAAATAAGAGTGAACAATGATAAGACACCCTATGAACTTTGGAAAGGTAGACCAACAATTGTCAAATATTTCAAGATTTTTGGAAGCACTTGCTACATTAGAAGGGATGAAGAAGATTTGAGCAAATTTGACACAAGAGCAGATGAGGGAATCTTTCTTGGCTACTCATCAAAGAGTAAGGCATACAAATGCTATAACAAAAGAACCCACAAAATTGTTGAAAGTGCTAATGTAAGAGTTGATGAAGGAAAGCAATTCAAAGAAGTTGGACAAAGCTATCATTATGTTCAAACCATGAGTGATGAAGACAAAGAAGATGAGAACTCCAAAGAGGATGAAAAGGAGGAAGAGACAAAAGAAGAAGAATCTCCACAAAAGACTCCCATGAAGACACCAAAGACACCTTCCAAGTTTGTGCAAAATAACCATCCTGAAGAATTGATCCTTCAAGATAGATGTAGATCTACAAGGAAAATGATAAATTATAATGAAGATTGTCATGTAGCACTTCTATCCCAAGTTGAGCCCAAAACCTTTGAAGAAGCAAGCAAAGACAAATGTTGGATTGGTGCAATGAATGAAGAGTTGGATCAAATAGATAAAAATGAAACTTGGGAACTTCTCCCAAGACCAAAAGATAAAAATGTAATTGGCACAAAATGGGTCTTTAGGAACAAGCTAAATGAAGATGGTCAAGTCACAAGGAACAAAGCAAGATTAGTGTGCAAAGGCTATGCTCAAGTTGAAGGAGTGGACTTTGAAGAAACATTTGCACTAGTTGCAAGGATTGAAGCAATTAGAATGTTTCTAGCCTATGTAAGTCACAAGAAATTTAAGGTATATCAAATGGACGTCAAATCTTCTTTCTCAATGGAGATCTAGAAGAGGAAGTTTATATTGAACAACCTGAAGGTTTCCTACTATCAAAAGACAAGGATTATGTGTGCAAATTGAAGAAAGCTCTTTATGGGCTCAAACAAGCCCCAAGGGCTTGGTATTCTAGACTTGACAAGTATCTCAAAGAGCAAGGTTTCAAAAGAGGAGATGTAGACAGTAATCTATACATCAAAGAAGAGGATGGACACCTATTGATTGTGGTGGTGTATGTAGATGACATCATTTTTGGTGGAGATAAGGAAAAAATGTGCAAAGAATTTTCCTCATGTATGCAAAAGGAGTTTGAGATGTCAATGTTGGGAGAATTATCTTTCTTCCTTGGGCTGCAAATTTCACAATCAAGCAAAGGAATTTTCATCTCCCAAGCTAAATATGTGAAGGAAATGTTAAAGAAGTTTAGGATGGAAGATTTCAATCCTGTAAATACTCCCATGATTACAGGTTGCAAGTTAAGCAAAGATGATGAATCCCAAGAAGTGAATCAAACTCTTTATAGATCAATGATTGGGAGTTTGTTGTACCTAATTGTTATAAGACCAGACATAATGCAAGCTATTGGAGTGGTGGAAAGATTTCAAGCAGCACCAAAAGAAACACATGTTCATGCAGTGAAACGTATATTCAAGTATTTGAAGGGCACTATGGAGTATGGTCTATGGTACCCTAGCAGCAATGATTTCACTCTTGAAGATTTCATAGATGCTAATTGGGTAGGCAATGTGGATGATAGAAAAAGTACAAGTGGAGGAGCCTTCTTTCTTGGAGGGAACTTAGTATCTTGGATAAGCAAAAAGCAAGAATCAATCCCTCTATCTATGAAAGAAGCTGAATATATAGCAGCAGCAACATGTTACACTCAACTTTTGTGGATGAGGCAAACTTTAAAAGATATCAAGGTAGAATACAATCATCCTTGCACTATCTATTGTGAAAATTCTAGTGCAATCAACATCTCCAAGAATCCAGTGATGCACTCAAGGACCAAGCATATTCCTATTAAGTATCACTTCTTGAGAGAGCAAATAGCAGAAGGACAAGTGTGTTTGGAATACATAACTACAAAAGAACAAATTGCTGATATATTCACCAAACCACTACCAAGGGATACATTTGAGTATCTAAGGGACAAAATGGGAGTTGTCCCACATCCATCAAATTAATTGGTGGAAGCATACATTCACAAGGAGCTATGCATAGTATCTTATAGCTCCATGGAAAAAAAAGAGGAAAAACATTGTTAAAAGACCCCTTTCCATTGATGTCAAAGGGGGAGAAATTGGAGTCAGGGGGAGCAATAAGAAGAAGATCAAAAGTTTCCTCTGAAGAGGTTTCCATCAATGATAAAGGGGGAGATTGTTAGAAGAATTTTCATTGATGTCAAGACAAACATATGTCCCTCACTTATCTTGGCTCAATCAATTTGTTAAAAGGTGAATAAATCATTTTTTGTTGAAACCCATCTTCTTGTGTAGGTTGAGTGAGAGTTTGTCATCTCTAAGGCAGATTGAAGGTGTGGGAGATTGCAGATCTGATTGAAGATAATTGCTTCATCCATCAAGTCAAGGTTTGGTGCCTTCCATTAGGGGTTAAGTCTCCTTGTAGGTTGGTGCCTACTAAAATTGTAGAGGTTTGGGTGTCCCTTGTAGATTGCAGTCTACTAAATCATCTCTCTTGTAAGTCAAGTAGGTTGGTGACTACTTCAAAAAAATATATATATATTTCAATAAAGTTGTATCAACTTGTGTAAATTGGTTCATATCATTAAGTTGATGTTGATGAAAGTTTAAGTTTGTGTAGAAAGCTAAAAAGGTGAAAAAATTGTATTGATTTAATGATTCACCCCCCCCTCTCAGTAAATATTTTGTGCTCTTCAGATAGATAAAGCAAAATAGAACCATGATAAAGTAAATGTTGGAAAGAAGAATATCGAACACTACAAAAAACACAATGCTACTCTATCAAACCACAATGAAAGAAGGATAGTGAAGCAATACCACCTCCACCCAAAGGAACTCAAGGCCAATGAAGAGAGAATGCAAGACTAAAAACTTGGAAAAGTCAACACGGCCGCAGCAGTGATGAAGGAGGTCTTGCAAGACACCAAAATTGTAGTTTCTATGGTAGTACAACATGTTCTTAATGGAGTTGACGAAGAAACAAATTGCTAAGCAATGCTCAAGAGTATGAAATATCAAGAGGCTTGTAGAAATTTGTCAAGAAGCTCCAGAAGACCCAATGAGAGTGAAAGATAGACATTTTAAGGTGAAATTGGAGGGAAAGAGCCATTCTTGAGTCGACCAAAGGGCGCAAAGGTGTCATTCTTCATTTCCAATGAAGAGTGTAATGTCTCTACGAATTCTAGAGGCAAGAATTTGTCAGGGATGGCAGCACGCTACGCAGACATCTGTGGGTCATGCGTGCATCCTTGACAGAAATTCCCCCACCAACATAAAGGACAAGCGCCAAGTGGACGGAAAGCAGGTAGGTGATGTGGAATTATTTAGTCAGGTTTGATTTTTCTAAAGTAGAGGGTGTAAAAGTGGAATTTGCAAAAGGGGTGCAAATTCGCTCTTATACATATATCTAATAAAATTGAAATACTACAAAATTGGGAAGTCAACTTTATAAACTAGCTATATAAACATTCAAATGATAAAAAAAATAGCCAAAATTTAAAAATGGGACTTGACTAGCCCTTCATATGACTAAGATATGGTCATTTAAAATTAGTGTACATGTTATGAATAAGATCACAAAGCAATATACAATAAAATGAATACAAAAGTAAAATATAAAATAAAACAAAACACAGATATATGTGTTTCACCCAATATGGGCTACATCTACAGAGAAACAACCTGTCCTTCCTTTATTTCATCCAACAATATGAAGGGATACAACCTACGTCACATTCATTGTAACTTCCTCTTCTCTTTATCACAATATCCTCATAATACAATACAATATAATAATTAGTTGTAATATAATGCCCTCATAAAAGTGGGTTGTCTTCTAGGGAAAGAAAAGCCAACATAACATCTACCATCATATTTGTGACATAATGATAAACAGACTATATTTACAATGAATAAATATATATAATGTGGCTTTCAGGGTCATTATCCTTAAACCCCCGTCGGGGCTTGCATCCCCCAAACCCCACATGGGGGTCAATACCCCCCATGCCATGCCCCCCAACACACTATGAATATTAATAAGATCAAGCTCCATAACCAACAATACATAAATAAAAATGATAATGGAGAGCTTGGTTCCTCTACAATCCAAAGAAGGTGGTGATATGAGTAGTCATACAAGTTTTGTATATATTATGTGAAGATATGCAAAATAATGCGGTAGTCTACGAGTCAAGATGACCTGCCAAGTTATATCTTATGCTCTTTTATTTGATTGTGTCTCTGGTTGTCCCATGCAGTACCCCACCAAGATCCCCTCGAGGTCTCTGTGTTATGTCGGGGCATCTTTTGTGCTTGTGGTTATCTCAATACCTGGCCCGACCAAGGTCTTTGTGACTTTGGGGTGTTGGGGTAGCCTTCTTGTCTATTGTGTTTGTTTTATACATTAGACACTAATTCGCCTTGGTTCCACATACCCTGGCACTTGGTGTCTTATGCTATAGCAAAAACCAGTGCTCTAAAGATGATAAATTGCATTTAGAATTGCATCTCATTTTCTATTCTATCATCTTGCATGTATCCCCCCATCCATTCATCCTTCATCCTTATCTCACATCTCTATCCAATCCCTATCCATTCCATTTAGCCCAAATCATTTAATCATATCCTTGGTCTTGTCCCCAGTCTTGTTACTAGCCTTGACCTAGTCATCATCATCATCCATAGTATCCTTCCTATCCCTTTGTGTTGTTTTGGGGATGTATCCTTCCCCTCATCAACAACACTTTCATCATCATCATCTGGAGGTATTCTTCCTATCCTTTAGTGGTGT
>VDFB02093678.1:27765-55737 GCA_007258455.2 Sequoia sempervirens | reverse complement strand
CTTCACTTGTTCTATTAAATATTTTATTTCATCTTTCTCTTCCTGAGTTTTCATTGGCGGCACCGTGTTCTGGAGATAAACAGGCTGTGTAACTTGCGTCTGGGACAAAGGCATCCAAGGATGGAGAACTAATTGACTTGATGGTGCTTGCACTTGATAAGCTAGCTGTGGAATTGCATTTAGCGCTAGAACTTGTTGATTCCATGTTGAGCTGAGTGTTGGCACTTGATTGTTTGTTGTGACTAGGCCAGTATATAGTGAGGGTCCAGTTATATTCTGTCCTAAACCTTGACTTACTTCAACAACTTTAGCGTAAGCTTGATTCATGTTCGCCAGAGTGGGGTGAGATTTCACAAACATTGCAGTCAAAGGATCAAGTGCTGAATAATAGCTTTCTTGAGCATCAGCAACAACATAAGGAACGCGTAACCTTGTGAGGGCCTTTTGGAACCTATTGTTGAATGCATGGATGGGCTCTTTGTCCTGTCTTCTCACTTCTACAAATTGACGATAAAGCTCTATAGGGGTGACTGGTATACCAAACTTTCCGATGAAGGCTTCCTTCATCTGCTCCCATGATCTTATAGACCCCACTGGTAGGTGAATGAGCCAAAAATGAGCCTCCTCTCCCAAAGAATATGGAAATAGTCTACAAGCTACGTCCGCATAAGCAATTTGTCTACTGCGTAGGTGATCTTCAAACATCTTGATATGGTCCTCGGCTGTGCGGTTAACATCATTGACAATGAACTTGGTACATAAATTTTCCGGATTCTTCGGCATGTCATGGTAATCAGGAAACTCTAGCGGAGATGGGTTGGTAACCAACCGTGTAGCACCATTTGGAGCTGGTTGACCTCCTGGTTGAGCCATTGCTTGAACTAGTTGTTGCCGCTGATATACAATAACTTGGGCTAGCTGTTGTACAGTAGCTTGAATCGGTTGTTGTTGTTGGACAGGTTGATGTTGCTAAATGAACACCGGTGTAGTAAATTGAACTGATCTTGGTTGGGCAAACCTTGAAGCACTTGGTGGAGTTCAGAATAAACTTGAAATTTCTTCTCCGCTTTCTTCACTCGACTGAACCTCTTCGTTTGACAATACTTCTTCACTTGACTTAAACTCCTTACTTGAATGACTTTCTTTCTTTTTCCTCGCTCGAGTAGGTAGCTCTAACTCCACAAACTCTTTGGACGAACTTGGCGTGGACCTCAAAATTCTTTTCAACTTGTTTGGCGAGAATGAGCTAATACGATCCAGGATGTGGTTGCTTATTGACGAGGTGCGGGAGCAGAAGCAAGTGGTTGTCTTTGATTCAGCAAGTCTCTCTCAATAGCAACTTGAATCTTAATGGCCTTCTCCTCTTCTTCCTCCAACACAAAGCAAGTTCGCATATACTCAGCGTAGCTTCTCTTTGTCCTCCACGCGAGATTGTTCAAACCCGAGAGGATGTCTTCTTGATCGTCATTGAATCCCAAATTTGGCTGCAATACTGGAAATATCTCTCTATCGGTAGCACCATCTTGATTCATGATATTTCTTCTCCAATAAACTTATTTTTGATGAAAATCCCTTCTTTACTTCAATGTGGCTGTTAACTACAGGAATCCTTGGAAAGGCCCTCTTTCTAGCACCAATTCCTGTTGATCTGATTTTTGTGACCGCAATTCTGAAGTGCTGGGCAGCTACCGGAGTGGTACTGCTAAAAATAGTAAGCGTCTGAAAAAGTGACCAATCAGCTGTCAGATGAGTTTGCATGTCACACTGCCCGAGAGATCTCAGAAAAACCTAGAAAAATGATCAACATGCAAGTATTGGCTAAAAATAGCAAGTCCCGGAAAAGTAATCAACTCTGCTTGCATGTTACCTCATCGCAAAGCTCTCGGAAAACCCAGAAAGAATATGCTGACATGCGCTGAGAAATCTCGCATGCAAACCCTAAAAATGGCCACTGAAGCCTGAATCATTGAAAGTCATCATCTCGTTTTGCATGCTATATCACTGCGTAGGTCTCAGAAAACCCAGAAAGAATCTCCATACATGCATTGAAAAACTTCGCATATAAACCCTAAAATCTGCTCCTTAAAGTGAACTTGCTAAAAATAGCAAGTTGTCTGTTTCAGCTCAAAATTTGCAGACAAATAGCTTGACATGTCCTGGATGCAGTGTAACGATCGGGACCTCAAAAGTGCTGAGAGAATGCCCCAAATTGAACACTTACTAAAAATAGTAAGTTATCAGAATTCAGTGAAAATTTAGTGGGGGCCTGCTCGAAGCATCCTAACAGCAATGCTAAGCTCAGAATTTGATTAGCCAGCTCAATTTGACCTCAAAGTTGTCTGAAGATTGTAAACCCTAATTCATCAGAAAGCCCTCCAGACTTAGCCAAAATTCAAATCCAGGTCAAATGATAAGTACACTAGACGAAAAGAATAGACAGAGAGAGACAGACTGAAAGACCCAAGCCAAAAGACCCGAATGGAGCAAAAATTAGGGGGTCCCCATTTGCAATGGGGTGATGTGTGAAAAGGTCACAACACTCCCCAATTACAATTCAATGGCCAAGATTGATTTAGGATCAACGGTCGAGATTACAAAATAAAACCCTAATTAGGGTTTGTCACAACCAACTCCTTCTCGACCAATGAGAATTACATTCGAGGACACTTGTCCTTTTTGCTAAATATAAACCAACAATAAAATAGAAAGTTGTTGCATGTTGATTCGGGACAATTTGATTGGTTGGAAGATGACGAGGTGCCACCTCAGCATGCTGGATGTCTTCCTTGGTTACTTTGGTCCTGTTCCACGTGCTTGCCTTAGAATATCTTTACTTGTCGATGACTCTGTCCTTCGCGCTTGTTCCTTCCTAGCCTTGATCTTGGATTCGCTTTGAGACTTTGATTTCTTCTTCTCACCTGTATTGGAAGTCTCGCCTTGGAGCAGGTGTCATTCCTTTGGATTTCCTCTCTGAATTATCCAATTTGTGTCAAGAAATTGTCTAAGTATGAAAATTTGTTTGGAACACTCTTCTTGTCACCATCTAATTCTAATTGGAAGCTTGTCTTTAATACTTCAAGGGATGAAATCCTTCAAGAAGTTGCCCGGATTGCTTCAATAGGTCTGGGATTGTAGATGAAATCCTTCCAAGATGTCTGGATATTTTTTCAAGTGTCTTGAATTTGGAGAAGAATGCCTCTGTGCTTTCGCCATGATGGAGGAAATTGGAATTTTCTCTATGAAGTACTTCCCATACTTAGCCAAATTTTGGCTATTCAAGTTCATTTTGTAACATCTTCACGCGGACTATTCAACATTTAGCCAATTTTCTTATCCTCTCCTTGGGCGAACTTTGCCATGTCGGACTTTGCCTGTGTCTGGACATTCCTTGCTGCAGGTAAGTCGGACTTTTTCTTGCTTGTGACGTCCATCCATTTTGTTAACACTTGGAATTTCTTTATCTTCATGGCAGACTTTGAAACTTTTATTCCATGTTCTCTTTGATGTCTAGGCAATCTTTGAAGTCTTCTTGCCAAGGTCGGACTTTGGAGTTTTCTTTCCAAGCTTGAAGGCAAACTTTCTTCATGTATTTCCACTCCTTGGTGGACTTCCAAAATGTTCTACCTTCTTCCTTTTCAAAGTCAGGTCGGACTTCCAGAACTTTGTGCTATTTTCCATATCTCCAAGGTGGACTTTGTGAATTTGTTTCCAAGGCATGATAGGCTGGGCGGAATTGACAAATTTCTTTCCACTTCCATGGCAGACTCCATGAATATCTCTCCATGTTGCTTTTGGCATGGCGGACTTCCTTATGTATTTGCCATCCATTCTCAAGCTTGGGGCAGACTTTGGAGTTGTCTTTTCCATATCTAGGTCAGAGTTCACAACTTTCTTGCCATATTTCATTGATGTCTAGGCGGATTTCAACATGTGCTTTCCATTACTCCTTTGACACTTAACCATTTTTTATTTATTTTTTATAAATTTTTACTCCCATGGTGTCAATACCTAGGCGAAATTTCAACTTCTTCTCCCTTCCTTATGCTAGGCGGACTTCATTAAATTCTTTCCATGGCCTAGGCGGACTTCAACAACTTTAATCCATCTTCCATCAAGGCATGGCGGACTTTTCATCTTCCTTGACACTTGCCTTTCTTCTCATAATTAGCCAAAATTCGCAATTTCTCCTTCTAAAGCATCAAATACTTAGCCAAAATTCACATTTTCCCTCTTCTTATGCTTCCATACTTAGACAAATTTCGAATTTTCCTTCCAAGGCATCAAATACTTAGCCAAAATTTTCAATTTTCCCTCTTCTTATGCTAGGTGGACTTCACAAATGTCTTGCCAAGGCTTGGGCGGACTTTGGAGAAGGCATGCCAAGTTTTATCTAAGGCTGGGCGGACTTCATTATGCCTTAGCCATTTCATCATTATGTTGGGGCAGACTTCCTTGCTCTCATGCCACGTCCCTCAAATTAAGGGCCAACTTCCAAAACTTCATGCCATATTCTCACTAAGGCTTGGGCGGACTTCCTTGCTTTCATGCCACGTCCCTCAAATTAAGGACAGACCTTGCTAATGGCTCGACATTCTCTCTTGATGGCGAACTTTTCATCTTCACCTTCCCTTCTTTCTAGGGCGGACTTTGTTAGTGGCTGGACATTCTCTCAACTCCATGGCAAGGGCGAATTTCTCCAGACTTAGGCACATTTGTCCATGAATTTCATGCCTTTGGGTTGATTTTTTGGTGATTTTTAACTGATTTTTAACTGATTTTTCAGATTTTTCCCTTGCTTTTCCATGCTTTTCCTGATTGTTGCTTGATTTTTCGATTTTTACTTTGATGTTTCAATTTTTGCTGATTTTGTCTTAAGGATGGAAAGTTGAATCTGCTGACTATTGACTTTCAAAAAAAATAGAAAAAGTAAACTTAAAAAATAGGGAACCCCGCTTGGTCCAAATGCCAAAATGAAAAGAGAAAAAAAGCAAAAAGCATTCCCTAAAAATAGAAGTGTCCTAATTGGGTCTAAAGCACAAAGTAATCCTCGCCTGACCTTCAACCCTTCCAAAGGACGCTTTAATGAGACCCATCTTGTGCATGGATTCTCAACTTGGCTCGGATGACTCTCAAAAGACTGACTTGAAACTCTCAAAATGATGACCTCATTGTAAAAAGACAAGTGATAAGCAGTTGCGATGCCAAGGCAAAAAGCAAAAACAGGGCGTCCTCATTTGCAATGGGGCAATGTGTGAAAAGGTCACAACACTACCTTCCTTCCTGCTCTACCAAAGAAGGAAAAGGCACCTAGTCTGGAGAAAATAATGAAAGACCTTGAACAAACACAACAACAGATCAATCGTAAATTGCAACGTTTAGATGATTCACTTTCAAGGAAAAGTGGGCACTCTAAGGTTTCTTCTCCAGCTACAAGTACAAGTAAGAGACTTCATGCCATGGCAACACATGATGCAATTATGAGCAGCTACCATAAGTATCGCTCCCTTCCTAAAAAGATACAAGACATCCTTTCCTTTACAAAAAAAATGTGGGTATACCGAATGAGGATGAAGATGACTTGAATTTTTCAAGTCCATATCAGCAACGGAAAAAGAACAAAATATCAAAGGATAGTAAAGAAAGCATTGGGAAAGGTGAAGAGTTAAATGTGCAAGAACAAGAAGAGAAAGAAGATTTGTTTCAGCCTATCCATGTTCATGATAAAGACAAAATTCAGTCATGTGGAAGCCCTAGGATGGATGAAGGTATTGACATTCATAAGGACCATGAAGTTGAAGAAGACACCATAATGGATCTGCCACTTGCAGGGTATGCAAAAGAAAGGCAAGAAGATGTGTTACCATTTGATTTGCATCCTAAGGAGAACAAAAATAAGTCAGCTTATGACAGCCCTATGGTGGAAGAAGAGAACAAATATGTGTTTCAGCCTACCTATGAGGATAAGAAGAGCAAAATTCAGTCATCATGTGAAGACCATAGCTTGGAGGAAGACGAATCATATGGTTTTCATGTTGAGCACAAAGATCAGCCACTTGAGAAGGAGTCTCTATGTACCTTGACATTACATCCATTGGTTGATGATGATGGAACAACTTGTGGATCCCTGACCGTCAAGAAACATGAAGGAGAGATCATAATTCCCAAGGTTGTACATGGTATGGCAGCCTATAATAACCTTGGCTCCCCTAATTTTACACACATGTTTACAATAGAAGAGCATTTGATGAGGATGTTTGAGATTCATTGCATTGAAGAGCTATTCATAGAGACTAGGAGGTCGCCAAATGGGAAGATACTCCACTTTGACAATGTGTGGTTCATCATAAACCTCACACCATGGAGTTGGTGGGAATATAAAAACAGAGCCGCCATAGAGATGGAAGCATCTAGTAGGTTTGGGACTGAGATATCCCTTGAGGAATTTCACCTAAACTTGCTGATTTTGGTCTCAAGGAATATTGTCAAACAATTGGCAAACGAAATCTGTACTTGCTGTTTGCAACTTGTTTTTGAAGTTTGGTCTTTGATTGAAGTTTAATGATGCTGGTATGACTTGAGAAAGATAATCTAAAAGACTGAAATTGAAGAGAATGCAATACTAAAGCTATATGCAGCCTTTTAATGAATGCAAATGACTGAAATATCATGAGAAATGCTCCTAGACATTATTACAAATAGTTACCATGCATACTAATGATCAATATGTGAAGCCATGTCAATTGACATATTGACAAACAAATATTGTGCAACCTTATTTCTCCTTGAATTAATATATAGCTGACTGATTACAATGATATGTGCCAAGACTCTTGGCTTATAATAAGATTGATGCTATTACAATGCTGATATGAAATGTGCATCTACAGCTGTCATATGGCAGCGATTACAGCTAATGCAATGACTGAAATATAAAGCTTAAATATGTCTGATTATGACAGCAGATATTTCCACTACATTTATATGACTCCTAATGCAAAACATGTGCAAAGTAGAGAACCTGGAATGAACTGGCAACAACAACAAAATAGTTCAATTCTCCTCTTAGGCCAAATATCTTCATCTAAAAATGTTGCGCCTGATCTTTATGATGCCCAACGACTCCATCAGATATTTATTTGGAATTTTCCCTGCCCTTCTCAACAAAATCGCACCACACAAGATGCCGCCCAGCTATGAGATGGCCACGACTTAGAACCAACTTACATGTGATAGTCGCACCAATTTTATCCTTTCCAATTCGCCTTCCTAACACCAAATTCAAATGGTTTAATAACTGAAACTCCTTCAATAAAATCATCTCCTCCAAAATTTGGCCAAAGGCCACACAATTTTGCCAATGAAGCACAAGTAGAAAGTCTGAAGTAACTTCCTCCAACATCCAACTAGGGTTGATATTTCACAACTGAAATTGGCACTTAATCGGCTAGGTTTGGTCTTTCACAAACGAAGACTGAAAACCAACTTGCCAAGCATTCAAGCTTACCAATGTAGTAGAAAAGATGTATTCAACTCAAGATGCCCAAATGCATAGCCAAAGCTTCTTCTTATACTTTTCATAACACATCACCAAGAAGCTTCTAGAATATCACAAGTGACTTTAGGATATATTATTTTATTTAGTCACTTTATTAAACTAATTAAATATAAAGTCATCCTTTAGATATTAATTTATTAGAATGACTTTATAAATAATTAATTTAATATCTCTACTTTAATTTAATTAAAATAATCAATTAGTCATCCTTATGAAATATCAATATTTGGACAACTTAATTAATTAATTTAATTAAATTACTCTGCCTCCAAATCAGGGACATGACAGGGACACCTAAACCAGCTAAGGAGACATATTGTGTTCAGCTCGCTACTCCTCCTAGACCAACACTTCTTGAGGAGTCACCCACTATGAAGAGAGAAGCAGGAGAAGACAACCAAGGCACCTTGGAAAGGTATGATCAGCATTCAAATTTTTTGAGTTTGAACAGCAGTGTAGCGTCCTCATGTGAGTTTGAATCCAATGAAGATTGTGGAGATAATGATCCTAGTCATCCTAAGTGGGAAGATAAGTATGTGATGGGAAATTCATTTTTCCAATATCCTATATCAGCAGATGTAGAGAGGCATGAGTCTATTGATATGATGTCAATTCACTCTTATCATGATAATCCCTTGTTTGAATATGTCAATGAACATGATGGTACAGCTGAGATCTTGCGTGAGGAAGGCAAGTCCTATCATTCACGTCCCTTGATGAATCAGCTGAAGGGGAAGGAGGATATGATCATGGCAGCCTTATCCCATTTTGATCACATTTATGAGATGGTGGCAGATTTGTGGGGGGAAAATAGGCCCCAGGATCGTGAAGTGTTGCAAGAAGCTTTGATCAAGATGAAAAACAACTATGTGCACCTTCTTGCAGATAGAGATCACCTCTTTGCACTTGCATCGAGGACCATGAAAGAGAAGTTAACTCGCAGCCATGATGCTCATACTCTTTAGTTGGGAACACATTTAGTTGATGACCCTCCACCCATAAGGGGAGAGAGGATAAAGATCTATGAGGGCTTCACACACAAGCATGTTGTTTCTTGTCCTTCACAATCGATGATCATGAGACGGCTAAGACACTACACTCAATGATCCCATGTGAGGATCCAATCATTTTGGTTAGTGAGGAGATTGAGCATATGGAGGACAGAGATCACAATGCGATTGGAGCTACACATAACTACATTGACAATGGTTTGGTAAAGAAAAGAGGCTTGCATTGTGAAGATTTTGATGGCTTTGATGTGACTATAGTAGGTGGACTTACTATTCTTTGCAACAAGAAAGTAAGTAAGCTTAGCATTATCTTTGATGATTACACCCTGTACTTGATTTGAAGGGCAATGAAATTGTACTTGGTATGCAATGGCTACATTCTTTACAAAGGGTCATCCAAGATTTACAAGAAATGGAGTTGAGTTTCATACATGATGGGAAACAAGTGATTATGAAAGCCCTCACGTATACCTTGCTTCATCAAATAGCAGCCAAATCAATGATAGCTTTGGGTCATGATGTGCTTCATGAAGACCTACCGTTTGCATGTGAGGAGGCTTGTATTGAACCAGCATTTGACGGTAAGCATTTGAATGTTGAAATTGATGACAAATTTATGGATTGGTATGACATTATACCTGATATGTTTGAGGACAGCACTCCTGTGGTTTTGCATTCTCATGAAATAGACATGCTAGCACCTTTGGATGATAGTTACTTGTGGTCTACTAATGATGGCATACAAAATTGGAGTGTTGGTTATGGTAATTATGTTGAAAAACAGGGCACTACACAATCTGATTTTGTATATCAGACCTTTGAGGATGTGGAAAAGACACAAGAGAAGTGTAACATTTGGCTAGTGAGAGCAAGGAAGGCTAAGCTAATTGCTAGTCAAGCAAAACAGTATCTAGAGATGGTAAAAGGAATGAGGCAATCAGCTTTGTTTGATCATCATGGGCCAGCCATTGATGACATGCATGTGTGTGGCAATGTAGATGGGGGTAATTCAGATCTGCAAGGTACATTGGTTCATTTTGATAGGCAGGGTCAAACCATTGAGTTGACACAATTTTATATTGATGAGGATTCCATATAGGAGTATGTGGATTCTTGGATAGACTATTCTCCATGGTTTGATTGTGATTCTTCATTATTGGGTATGGAGATGTGTGGTTTCAGTTTTGATACAACATTGTTTAGAATAGTTTATAATGATGGAAATCACTGTCTTTGTTGAGAATGGGTCTAATGGATTGTCCCCACTCCAGATACAACTTTGAGGATTACATTTGATATCCCTTTGGATTACATTACTGAATAGACACCACCTGATCTGATTCTAGCGTAACAACCCCTTCTCAAACCCGATCGCTCAGGACTGCTATCTTTCCTCGAAACCATAACTAGTCTACAGGTAAAATTAGGGTTTCCTTCTAGCTCTTTTAGGAGGTCATTGTTCTAGATGGTGATCCAATGGCTGGATTCTTTCCTGTTTTCTGAGAGCCTGTAAAGGGTATGTTCATCCTGGCATCTGTGATCTAGCATGAACCCACATTTTAGTAAATTTACTTTTACCAAGAATCAGCTTGGCTGATTCTGTCAGCTTTATCTATTATTTGTCTAATGGATGGCTCTGGGCCAGCTTGAGAATTGGTGCCAGCTGCCTATTAAAGTCACGCTGAATGTTACACTTAACGTTGACCCCCCTAGCCTAGCTTCTAACTCACCAAAGTCTCTTTTTAAAAAGGTGTGGTCTCTTTGAGGTACACCCCAATTAAGATTAATTTCATTATTCTATCAAAGCCAAACAGGTATATAGGTGGCTAATGATCAAAGGTGGATTTTTGCATTTTAAATTATCATTTAATGAGCTCTAAAGGAAAAGGACACTTGGAAAGGAAGGAGTTAGGAATTTATTTGATGAGGATTTAGGGTTTCAAGAAGTCAACCGAAAGTTATAAAGGGAAGGCTTTGAGCATCATTTCACATCTTTGGTCTACTATACTGTTATGCTGCCGGATTGGCTCTGGATTTGCTTCGAGGAATGAAGGCCTCCTAGCTCGGGCATCGCTTCTTGTTTGCAAGACAACTAGTGGTGAAAATCGTCTCATTGTGAGTTGCAATTAGTTTGTGCATTGTTTTCAGTTATTTGCATTGTTAGATTGGTCTTGGCATGTTCTTGGTTTTCAGCTTATTGCATTATTTAATACAGCAGATTCATGTTTGTAATCGTAAGTCAAAAAATATCAAAAAAAGAGTTCTGGGTGTTGTCCATATCTCATTGTCTAGGAAAGGCGAATCCTTAGTTCAAATTTCAGATTTTTATGTTAAGTATTGAATTTTTAAAGAAGGATCGAACCTTTCAGCAGGCCGTACCACTTGAGGCTGTCTTGAATTCCGTGCAAATTGTATTTGAGGCATTTGGGTCTGTTTTAGTGTTTGGTCTTGGTCGCCCTTATTACTAGAGTGCATTGCATTTTATTTCACTTCAATCGGGTCATATTTGAGGAAGTTATGAACACCCTTGCTCAGGTGTTAAGCCACAGGTAACAAAAGTGCGTGGACCGACATGATACTGAGGGAATCGATCTCTCCTATTTTAGTTGGTGCTAGTTTTAGCCTTGGCAGAGGGATCCCATTGTAGAAGGCACCATTGAAAGACATCTTATATCTGATTCTATGTGCAATAATATCTCAGGTCATGTGAAGAGGACCCACCCACTGCCTTTTGAACATTGCTTCCATTGTTATTGTAATAACCATTCTCTTCAAAGAATAGTTGTATGATAGACCTCCCACTCTAAGGCTACTCCCATTGTGGGTGAGCAAGCACATTCCAAGGAGTGTCTTCTAGCTTCGGTGCATCAAGCATTGTTATTGTAATCAATTGGCCGGATGAATTTCACCTCAAGAGATTTGGATCAGTAGCTACACTGATCGCCGAAGTTCCTCTCCTGATTAGAGAGAAGATCGACCAACACCATCATTGGCTTACACTGCTAGAGTTGTTTCAAGACGCTTAGTTTATCTTCTAACCTGGCAGTACTTGATTGTTATGTTGTAAATCATGACCAAGAAAAATCAAAAAATTATTCTAATATTCTGCATTATGACAGCAAAACAAAGAAGGATGGATGCATTTAGGTTGTATCTACATTCCCAAGGATTGAGACCTACATTGATAATGGGTTTGCTTCCACAGTACACATGGAAAGAGACCTGGATCTTGCACTCAGCAAATTGGAGTGCCATCAATGACTGGAAGGTGTTTGAGCATCTTTGCTAATGAGCTATCTGATTAGTAATATTGACACCGAAAATTCAGTTACCACCCCTAGACTTAAGAATGGACACAGATAGTTAATAAGAATGAGGGTTACTTTAACTATGTTCCAAGCAGCAAGGCTTGGGAGGACATTTGGGCTTATATATTACTCATATATCACATGTCGATTATATGGACTCCTTCCGAAAGGCTGTATGGTTATGATACCTTATCTTTTGTGGACTTGGCATTAGGTGATAGCAGAGCGCCTAGAGCTCATGATTGGTTACAAGACAGTCAAGATATCCTTAAGGCACTTAAGGATAATATTCAGCATGCACAAAATCAGCAGAAGATGTATGCAAATCAACATTGAGTTCACCTTTGAGGTTGGAGACATGGTTTTCTTGTGCCTACAGCCTTACCGACAAAAAACACTTAAGAGGAGTGGGGCGGAGAAGCTCAAGCCTCGGTTTTATGGTCCATTCAGAGTATTGAGGAGGATTGGTGAGGTCACATATGAGTTTGAGCTACCTCCCGAGAGTAAGATACATAATGTCTTCCATGTATCTTGTTTGAAGAAGGCTTTGGGACAGCATGTTGTCTCTTCACCTTTTTTGCTCCCATTTGATGAGGAGGGCCGATTAGTTTTGATACCTGCAGAGATTCTTGACATGAAGGAGAGGAGGTTGCGTAGCCGAGTGATCAGAGAGTATCTGGTACGATGGAGGGACTTGCCGTTGGAGTATGCCACGTGGGAAGGAGAGATGATACTTCAGCATCCAACTTTGCAGTTGCTTGGGGGCAAGCAATTCCGGGAAGGGAGGACTATAATGTCCCTTCCTTAGGCAACTCAGACTATAGCAGAGGTTGGCCTACTATCAGGCTTCCCGTAGGTCAACAGAATGGTTAGGGGACCCAACTGAGGGTTGTGAAGCTTAGCTGGGAGCTTTACGAGCCTTTTAGTTTGGAGTTCAGTTGATGAATCCAGGGATAAATTGGAAATATTAAAGTTTGCTCTAATGGAATAGTAAAAAGTGAATAGTAACAGAAAATTATAAAGAGAATAGTGAAAAGTGCCCCCTTCTTAGTAACTCAAAGTTGTTTTTAAAAAGTGGCCCTTTCTTTTGATGAGGAAAGACCCTCAAGATGGGCTTAGCCTTTTGGGAGGATTATTTTATTGAATTTTATTAAAAAAGCTCATGGGAGGTTATAAAGCAATATGTGGGCTCATTTTTGGGCATTCTATTCTCGTTTTGACAAAAGCAAATTGTAGGTTTGAGCTCTGGAAGAGGGTTTCAGCAGCATACAGGTCTTCTGAGGACGAAATCCCTTGGAGGATAGTGAATTGGACGAAAACCCAGTTCACCAAATAGGGAAATCTACCTAGGGTTTCCATTTGGGCATCATTGGTCTTCATCATAGGTTAATTTGCATTCAGAATTGATTGCAGTAGTGAGTTATTAGAATATAATAGCAGATTGGGGCTTCTTATCAGGAGATATCATCATTTCAGTGCATTCACCAACTGGCCATACTATTTAGGTGCCATTTTCAGTCAAACCCTAGCTGGAAATTAGGGTTTTTAGACCACTAAGGAGCAGATCAAACTTTATATCAGATCTTTATTGCATATGCTTTGGCTCCAGCAATTAAATATTCAATAAATGGAGCGTTGGCTTCCACGTATGCAAATTCTATGTAATTGGTGGTTCAATTTCATTAAATCTGAAAATTACATTTGTTGTCCTAAGAAAATCAGAATTCATAATTTTATTTCAGTCATTTATATTCCTTTAGCATCTATTTCCTTTTCGCAATTATCAAGCACTAAACCTCAAAAAATCATAAAACCACCAAAAATCACAAAAAAACTCATAAAACAGCAAAAACAAACAGAAAAACAAATTCCCTATCGCTGGTCAAAGTCAAATCAGAAATTGAACTCAAAAAAATTGGATCAGATTTGGGTTGGGAACCTTTCATGATTCTTGTTTGACCCTTCACATATTGTAATTCCACGCCTACTCATAGCATATAAGTGAGCTTTCACTCAACTACATGAGCTCTTATATTGGATCCTACATTGATCACGATTCCAAATAAAAACCCCATCGCTTGGAAGTTGTTCAAACATTGTAACATATTTCCATAAAGAAGATGCTTGATCATATTTAAACTTTTTATTTTCCACAAGGTCCACTGATGATGCAGGTCATGACCAAGGGGTCTTACCAAATTTCCCAGTCATGCAGCCAAAACATACACAATTCACAAAAGAACACATTTATTAGAAAACAAACACTTTATTCAGGTGCATGAATACATTTATTTACAATGCCTTCATTGGCCTTGGCTCTCAAGCCTTACAACTGCTCAAACGTGAACCTAACAAGCTTTTGCAACTTTTGCTCATCAAAATCTTCTAACTATACATGCAAATTTACAATCTCTATAGAAGATTCTCCACCAAAAGCCCTTTTCTAGATGAGATTAAAACCTAATTTATAACATATGTCATGGAGAAAGGTTGGTTACACCACACCCAGGCATTATGGGACACATGTCAAGATTACATTCATCCATGAAGTTTGCATGCAAGCCATTACAACTATCGCTTTGGTGTTCTCCAACTTTCTAGGTATGATTGCAAAAATCCAAGGGGTAAGTAAATATTTCCACTTGGCATAGAAAGTCCCCCATCAGTATTCTTCTGGAGAAACATAAGTCAAATCGAGCGATTGTGAGATTTTGAGGGGTATTGAGATCATTTCCAGAAAGCGTAAGTCATTTGGATGCAGGAAAATGGGAGGTAACCGAACGAGGTCCGGATGCAAGGAAAAGTCTCACCTAAGGGAACCTTATGAGAGAATGAGGGTCATTGGAATGCGGAAAAATGAGGGAGAACTGGATAAGTCTGGTTGAGTAGGGAAGTTTTGCAGGATTGGTAAGAGTCAAAAAGTCTACAAACTCAATCTGCATTAGCGGTCAATGGAAGAATGAAGTCCAAGGGACTCAACGGGGATCCGATAGGCATCTAGATGAGGCTAAAGGTTCCACAAAGGTGCAAATGCAGCCCAAAAGTCTGCAACGCAATAACTTAGCCGATTCTCATCAAATCTTCCCCAAACTTGAAATGTAGACACCCATTTGCCTCTTCTTCAAGCTGATATCTTCAGTTGGCCATGAACACAGGAAATATTCAAAATCTAATCCTCTACTTCTACAAGAAAAACAAGGAAGAAACAATAGAAAAACAAAGAAATATTTTTGGTTGATGCAAGATTGCCCCTACACCCATGATGCTCCTACATCAACTAAACTTGAACTAGTAGCCATTTCAAATAGATTGTTGTTATAAGAAATTACAAAAATTTAAATTAAAGAAAAAATGCAACTCTACAATATGTATAAACTAATAAAAGTAATAAACATTCAAAACAAACACTAAAATACATTTTGAAAAATCCTAAAATGTTTTATTTTCAATAAAAATGAAAAAATTCATTAAAAATCTTTAAAAAATAATTAAACTACTTACCTTAGATGTCCTTTGTGCAAGTTGGAATCCTCCCCCAAGCACTTTGTAATTGTTCTCCTTTGAAAAAAATACTAGCAATCTTCCAAAATGCACAAATGGCAAAACAATGAATGAGTTTTTGTCTAAGTTACTGGGTCCTTCATATTTGACCCGGGTACGGGTTTAGTTTGGGTTCGTCCTTGGGGGACAACTAGAGTACAGCCTAGGCGCCTGGGTTCTCTCTGGGTTCTTTTGTGAAGGACCCACAAAGAACCTAGGCACCCGGGCAGTACCCTAAGCATACCCTGCAAGAGCCCCACATTCTAAGAAGAGAAAAACAACAAAAATTACAAAATTGATCTATGAAAGGAGTATGACACCATCAATTACTAAATATGATATTGTTTTCTAATGAATTCCAATACAAATTTGATATTGTCTTGGCAGACTGGGAACTTATAACCACCATTTAAAAAAATTAGGCTATTGTTTTCAATTGAACATGTGTAGATAGCATTAATTGATCCTCATGAATGCGGCATTCCATCATTGACTCTCTCATTTGACCAGCACTATTGTAGGAGGGGGAAAAAGACAATGTTTGGGCCAAACTGTAAATTTAACATCATTTGTGAATCAACACGCCAGATCTTCAACATTGACCCTTGTTTGATTGACTCTTCTTAAATGTGGTTATCTAACAGTGTTGATCAAAGAGCTTTGCTATACAAACTATGTTGACCAAAGATCTCTGCTACATAGCATTAACTTCTATACCACTTACATTGACTATTTTTTTTGTTGATTATGTTGCATTGAGTGTAATATTCTACATTCCACTAAGTCATGATCAATATTGACCAATAACTAGTAAGGTATGCAGGCTTCTGTAATGTCCCCTTCTCGTCAATGATCAGTTTAGTTGCTCATCAGCCTATTCCGAAGGCCCATAGGCTCATTGAGAGGAAATTAGGGTTTCCTTGCTTGGAGGTTTGTGGCATTTCTAGGTGTTTACTATTTTTAGTAAATACTAATTTTAGTAGCGGTTCAGTTGTCTTCCTTCAGTTCATCTTTTCAGTTGGAGTAGTTGCTTGTGTTTGAGTTTTGGCTTTCAAAAGCAGTTGTTGGTGAAATAGCTCATTTCAAGGCAATAATGTTTTATTATTCAGTTGACCCCCTTGGCCTAGTAAAATAACTTAAGTTGTTTTTAAAGGTGGGTCATGAAGGGGTACGCCATCATGAGGAGTTTAATTATTTTTTTAAAAGTTGTTTTATTGCCTTGAAAAGTGGGACGCCACCTTGGGAAGAATTATGTAATTTGGAAATTTGAAGAGTTTCCTCTGTGACTGTTGGCGTGCCTTGAAGGGAAATTGAAGAGTTTTCTTCTTCTCTATAAAAATGAAGCTTTGCTCCAGCATTTGGTATCCATGAATTTATGCTAATGTTATGCTGTCGAAATGACAACTTAGTTTTTACTTCGAGGGATGCTTACCTCCTAGTTTCAATCCAATTTTGTGTTTGAAATACAACACCTAGTTGGTTTTTATTGCTGCTTCTCATCCAGATTAGCAGATTGAGCCTCATAATTGAAGTTTTTGATGATATTTCCAGTTTTGGAGTTGTTGATACAGTCATGGCTGAAAGTCGATTTCACTTGTAGCTCTTATGGTGATTTTAATTTGGAGATGGGTATTTGATCATTAGTTTTCTATGCCTTGGGCGACCCTTCACAAGAGTTTGCAGATTTTATTATGTTGTTTCTGATTTTTTAGAAGCAAATCGCCCATCTTGAAGGTTGTACCATGTTGGAAGTGCTTGGAAATTTGTGCCTCTTCATTTAGTGATCTTTGGTGCTGTTTTTGAGTTGAAGTTTGGGCGCCTATCCTCCACAAATCAGCCACAATTCATGTCATGCCATTTGGAGGTATATTGAATGAGTTATGAACAATTCATTGATTTCATAGTTGCTGGTTTACACTCCCAGTTTGCTGGTTTTTGTAATCAGATTGTTATAAGTTTAGTTTTTAGCTTCAATTTCAGTATTGAGTGGTAAAGAGCTTCGAAGAATCATCCTTCTCTCAGTTGCTTTCATTCTATCATTGTAACACATTGTAAATTGCAGATTTCTTTAGTTGTAAGGTTGAGAATTAGTAGTACTAATCCAACCATTGTTAATTCTGCATTTACTTGTGCTTCTAACTCGCATACAATAACCCCTGGATGGTTTACCACCAGTGAGGAGGAAAATTACTTTGTATTTGCTATTCTCACCCACTGTTAAGTGGTGAATCCCCACTCTTGAGTGGATGCCCGCCGCAGCGGATGAATTAGTTTACTTTGAAAATCTTCCATGGCTGGTTATCTGCCTAATTATTTCAGTTGTAATAATCACTCTGCCATATGTTAGCACCTCGCCTTCAAAGGGATCTTGTGTGCACATTCTTGGTATTGAGTTTATTTTACATTTCCTGTTGTAAGCAATTTCAATTTCAGTATCAAATTTTAGATCCTAGGGATCCTCTAACCATATGCCCGCCCCTCTTCCTTAATTGGTTTTAGGGCGCATTCTTGGTTAGAGTTGCTTTGATAGAGTTTGGGTTCGGAGCTAACGCTAATCAAGTTGGCCAAGTGTTGGTGATTGTGTAAAAACTGTGGCAAAAAATTGGTTAGCATATTTCAGCTTCTTTGAGATTTTATTTTGTCTACTATATTTTTTTAAGGAGAAACAATTACTATACTTGTGAAGTGATCATAAATTGAACTGTTATAAGTTACTATGTCAAAATTATGTTGTATTCTATTTATTGGCAATTATGAGCATCACTGTTCTTATAATTTATAATTTTGAACATAATATATATATATATATAAAATATTTCCATACTGTCGTACCCATACTCGTACCTGTATCTAAATTCGTACCCAAACCAGCAACTTAGGTTTTTGTGAAACAATTCTTAGTATGGGCACATTTTAGGGTTTTAGGCACTTTTAGGTTTTTTTTAATGTTTTAATGTTTAAAAAATACTTTGAAATTAGGTTTTGGATTTTTTTTAAATCACAATTGTTGTGGGTGCACTTGGGAGCGCCTTGGGGACAAGGTTGCATCCTAAATGCTCCTATTGTGGAACCGGTACCCAAACTAATTCGGTATGAGACTAGGACCCAAGGGCATACCTTGCAACATAGTACTTGAATGTAATCATTAAATTAAAATTTTGAAGATGTAATATAGTGATATTGAACATTCTCAATGATTTGTGTTTAATAATTTATAGTTTCAAATGCTATTGCTTATACAAATTTTTGATAGCTAATTTTTCAAGCACTATATTACATTCGGAATACCATTCCCTCATTGTCCCAAAATTTGGGCCATGGTCACCCTATACTTGAAGCCCATCCCTGGCATGCCCCATCTCCTATCCCCTAAACTCTATGGAACATAAGTACTTTGTAACCTATAAATATAAGGCTTTGAGCACAAGACATTATTAATGATAGTTGTAACTAAATATCATTCCATCTTTTAATGTGTCTATGTCATTGTGTTTGTGATTTCATTGAATAAAAATTGAAGATGAATGATAGCGTCAAGCATTACGTTGAAGTTATTTGTTCATCTACATAATAGAATTGCATGTGACTTAAGTGTTTAGTTCTTGGAATCATGTGTCATCCTATTTTAGAGTTGTCTATAGGAAATCCAAAAATTTACATGCATAGGTGCACACTTGTCTATAGGAAATCCAAAAGTGCAAAGTCAAAATTCAAAAACCCATTGATAAGGGTGATAGTGAGTGAATTATTTTGGTTTTCAAATTCAAAATCAAAAGTTGCTTGTTATGGGGTGCACCTAACCGAAGTAGATTGTAGACCAAAAAATAAAAATAAAAATAAACTTTGTACAAGTGTGTCCCTATGCAAAGGCAAGACCATATTTCAAATTAGACAAGAAATCATTGCTATAGGTGCATGCTTTAACAAAGAATTCCATCTTCTAACTTCAAAATGGTCTTTGCATACATTGGTGCACACCTGAATAAAAAAAATTCAAAGTTTGAATCCTCTATATAGGTGAGCACCTATATAAGTGAATTTCAAAGTGCAAAAATCAAGCTTGAGTTGTTTTAGACAATTGTGTGATTCAATATAGGAAATTGTGTATCAGTTTAGTGAGTTCCAAAATGCTACATAAAGTGCACATTCATATAGGAGATGTTTTCAGAAAACCAAAGTTGCAGTTGTTTATATAGGCACTCATGTATAAATAGGCAGAACAAATTTCATCACAAAGCACAAATACATGTATGGACGCATGCTCGTATATATAGATTTTCAAATGTAAGGAAAAATTGCAATCTGCTTATATTGGCATGTGCCAGTAATAGGATGATGAATATTTTCAAGTTGGAAGCTATGTGTCTATGTATAGGTGCATGCCACTGATAGGGCCAAGTGGCTTTTTCAAAGCAATGGAACAAGTTGTTAATAGAAGAACTCCCCTCTTCCCCAATAGCCATAACTTTACAAACAAAGAAAATCAACTATTAATAAGTCAGGATGTCAAGCAGCAGAATGCAAAATCCAAAAACAGCAAAACGTGAAATCCAAGCACTGCAGAATGCAAAACACAAACAGCAGGATTCCGGTGAGTAGCAGAGCAGATTTTATCATGTTTTCAGTAGGGTTTTTGGTATCAAACCTCAGTGTTTTTATGGCAATTTTTACCTTCATCATTGCAGATCAGTAATTTCAGCATACTTCATTAACTTTCAGAAACAAAATCTTTCATTTCAATGAATTTAGTTACCTTTTTGCAGAGGTTGCAGAATTTCAGTATAAAAATCAGATTTTCACGACATGTATGTAGGGTTTTCAGATATGAAAAACATTCCAAATCCATCATTGAGTGATTCCTTTTAGAGTATTCAAAGTTGTGAGTTTTACGTTAAAGGTTTGATGCAAAGAGTTGAACAAAAAAGGGATTTTACATTCATATGCGTCAAATGGTCAAAATGTCAAGGCTTTGGGAGATTTTCTAAGGATCTGCCATGATCAAATAGAGGAAAAGCTTCATCAAAAGTTTATCAGAGTTAACTCCAGAGCCACCTGTTAGTAGTTTATATTTAGACTGTGCTAAAAAAAGTTTGTGCTTGTTTTAGCTATCATCAATTCGGAGTAAAAGAAAATATTCTAAAAAGTCTTTTTACTCCGAACTATTTATAGCCTGCACAATTTTTAGTGATCTCTAATTTTAGCCCAATATGCTTTTTGAGTAGTTAGTTATTTTTGGATCTCTTGTCATGCGAGCAATGTGGGTTCAAGTGTTTAGTTTGTAGACATTTCTATCAGTAGTTTAACTAAAGGTTGTATGAGTTCAAATTTAAAATTAGTGGATACAATTTTGAAATAAAGCTTTTATTCTAAGTAGCTGGTTCGCTGGGTTCTGGGCTGGGTCCTGGTCCTGGTTCGCTCCTGGTTCGGTTCGCTTGTGGGTTCGACCAGGGTCCTTCATTTTTGGGTCTGGTTCGCCCAGGCAGAACCCAAGAGAACCCGGGCAAAACCCAGACAGAACCCAAGCGAACCAAGACAGAACCTGCATGCCTAGGCATCCAAAAAGTGTTTTTTTAAGCATTTTTTTAATGTTTTATGGAGTTTGACTTTGACCCACGCCCAAGGGAACCCTAAAAGTGACCTCTAATCACTTCAAACACCTTAACTACCTCATTCTTATTCATTTGTTTTGCTCTTTTTGACAATGTCAAAAGCATGGCTGCATACAGATTAGGCGAAAGACCTTTCCTTTTAGTTTAGCAAAGCATGGAAGATTCAAAAAGTATCCTTGATATTGCAAAAAGATGTGTTTATACACTTCGATTGTGCAGTCACCCTTTGGTTCTTTCAAAGAAAAATCTGCCTATGCCACTGTTACACTACACAAGTAAACAAATTTTGTATTGTGGAGCTATATTAAGCTACCACTCTCAAGACCAATGTAACAATGATACAAAATAATGTTTGAGACTGCAAGAAGACATCAAAATGGCTAGTGTATAAACAAATTCTTATGATTTCTGAAGAATGCTGATAACTCTACTCAGTTGGCTTCTTTTTTCAAAATCATACAAATTGAACCTCAGATCAATAGACTCTATATATCAAGCTACCACAATCCAAGTTTGAACGATGACATTTTATCATGGTGGCTGTTTTAAATGACATTCAAGTTTATGGTGGTTTGTTGTTTTATAAGGATGCATGTGATATTTTGTCCTAATTTTTGCCTAAGGTTGTATATATATTTACATGTTTTTTGTACTAACGAACCCAAAACAAAGCGAACCCACCCCCCAAAAATTTTAGCCGAACCGGCAAACCGAACCCCCGAACCCGAACCGGTAACTTAGCTTTTATTGCATGCAAGAAATCTATTCTTAGAGTAGAAGTCATTGTTAGCTTTTTATTTTCTGTAATGTCCCCTTTATTGGCGAGCATCAAAGTTGGAGGATTAACCTATTATCAAGTCCTCGTAGGCTAATAATGATGTTTAGAAGGCCCTGTGTTAGAGTTATTCCGCTCTTCAGGTGGCAATTTGCAGTGTTAATCTCTCCAGACCCTTGGCATATTCAGAGGCGATGTTATTCAGGTTTCTGGCTCCATTTTGATGCACTTACTATTTATAGTAAGTCAGTTGAGTGATAGAGGCCAACCTTACTATTTTTGGCAAGTCACCAGGTGAGCCGAGGATTCAGTGGGTTACCTCCTAGCACTGTCAGATTCAATAAATGATGATTAACGATGGAGTTGTGATTTTATAATTATTATTAAAGTAATACTTTAATAATAATTAAATATTATAAATGGATATTAAAGTGGCTTATTTGACTTTATTATTAAGGGGTCATTAAATGATATAAAGTCAAATATTAAAGTAATGATTTAAAGCACCCAAGTGGGGTATAATATAAAGTCAACTAAAAAGCAAATGTTTTATATTATTTTAATGACAAAATCAACTTGGGAAATCGTGCCATCTCAAGGTGGTATAAAAAGCATTGTAAAAAGCAAATGAAAATCATTCGACACTTATGCTTTTTGGAGAATTCTTGTGGAGAGAAGTAAACCAGGGTTTGCTGCAAAATTGGTTTTTGAGAACATAGTTTCTCTTTGATTTTGCTTCCCACAGGTGTGCAAGATCACCCAAAGGTAGCATTCAACAGGTGACTATCATTCAGTGGTCACATTGAGCTCATTGGAGAGATTGTTCAAGGGTTTTGTGAAGAACATTGCTTATGATCAAGAGATTATCTGTTGTTGAGAGTTGTTTTTCTAATATATCCTTGCTAGGCGGTACTGCTGTTCATTCCCAGGCCGTACTATTCTGTCTTTGCTGGGCCGTACTCCACCATGAGCTGGGCGTGATGATCCTAGACCAAATCACCTAGGTTATGAGCATTGTTTCTATACATTTTGGGGCGGCTAATCACTATCTTCCAAACAGCAGCAGTTTATGTGTGGAGAATTCATTGTTTGAGCCAGGTGTCCAATATTGAGGGTTTGCCTTCTGCTGTTATTAATTTCCAGACTTGCTGATATTAAGCTTGAGACCATCATTCAATGTATTTGAAATCCGGGTATGAGTTTTTTTAGTGAAATGCAAAGATTATTTTATATTGGAAGTATATTGTTCATTGCAAAAGAAATCATAAATCTGATTTGAAATGTTCCAGTATTTACATTCAATATTTCTTTTATCTGGCATTGGTATATGTTATTTGCATTTTCCTGGCATAAACCTTTCAAAATATCAAACAAGCAAAAACTTTGAAAGAACAAACAATTCAAACAAGGCAGATTTCAGTTAGCAGATATCTCACCTGGGGTGGGATATTCATTTTCTCATGCAACACATCATAACAGATTATAAATGTGTGCTCTTTGCACTTGGTTGGGATTCTCTCTTGTTGATTTACAATTTAGTATTCATTCAATAGAATTTACTATGCATTTTTTCCTTCTAAATTTTTGTTTAAGTGTTTTGTCTTATATGTTATTTGTGATTTTATGAGTTAAATCTCACTTAACAATTGCTGAAGATTTTCCATTATAGTAGTCGTTTAGTTCGTAGTTGTAGCTTGGAATGCAATTAATTAATTTGGCTTGTAATGTTCTTTGTATACGTTGACAAGATAAATTAAAGTTGGAATCCTAGTATGCCATTCCCCTCTTCTAATTTACCAAGTCCTATGTATTGTTTAAACCTATTCAATCCTTATGTATACTTGCACTGCCCAGTCTCTACCTGTACCTAAACAATGTAACCATGTAATAATCATAGGGTCTTTTCAATCAAAAAGCACAATTTTTTTTTACTTTGCATTAAGAGTGTGTCAGCCTTTTTCCCTAGGTGAATCCAAAAAGGCACACTGTTAGTTTTATTTACAATAAGCATGAACCACCCTATAAAATACTTGACGGATTGTAAATAGCAAGTAAATATTGTTCATATTAGGTTACTTTTTATTTATAGGGAGCTTCACCTTCTAATTTAAAGAGCAGTTTTATTGCACATCAATTTCCTTTTGTGTCACATTGAAAGGATCAAATTAAAATGCTTAACAATATTGAATACAAAATTAACAAGAGTTTCAAAAAGAGCTCTCTATGCACTGTAATTGGCATTTAATAGATTGGTGTTGAGTAAAATTCATATATATTACTATTCTACCTAGGCCTTTACAAGGCAAGTTATATGAAAATGTCCAACTAAAATGATTGAGTCATTTCTTAATATGATTTCTGAAAGAAAAATGTTTTGATAGATTGTATTATGTTATGTCCCAAAGCCAAGAAGGATAAGATCATTTAAGTTCATAAGCCAAGCCTTTTTTTTGTGTCAAATGAAAAATTAAAACACTTTTAGGGAACAAGGCTTTAAATCCTTATCACGTTAATATTGAATAAGATACCTTAATTCAAAGCTACTTGAAAGAAAACAACTCTTTTAGATGTTAAGTCTTGTGTTTTGAGATCATTGAGATTTGAGATTGATGCATATTGGAAAGGACTTGGATAACTTGAAGTAATAAGTCTTGAAGAGAAAATCAAACATTAATATGGACTGTCATATGCATTAAAAAAATTCCTATTATCCTGCTAGAAGATTACCACTCTATTGATGCACCTATGGTATACAGATTACAAAGTATGGGCTGAATTTAATCATCTTGCCATAGATACTAGAGGATAGATGTATATTTAATACAAGGTTTTTGACATTTGGATACAGACATGAATGTGTATATCAAATGCCCAATAGATCAATTAAAGACAACCAGCATAAGTAACCAGCAATTTTGAATTTCAGTTGTAAAGAAGAATGGAGAAGGTTGTGCAACTCCCCATCCATAAAAGATACTTGTTTCTTCATTATTCAGTCATCAAAAAAACACTCTTAGTGTTTCATTCCATTCAAAAGAAGACTATGTTTAAGAATGGTTATACAAGAACCAAAATACAAAAGACTACTTTCATGAGTTACACAGAATAACTGCAACACAACAATCACACATGCCTATCCTACAGAAGGGTAATTGGGTCACTCAAGAGGCCACTTGTTCCCTGTTACAATAACTCTTCTTTAGACAACATTCTCATAAAGGCCACATATTTACGGTATTGATGAAGAAGAGCACAACTAGTGATTTGTGGTAGTTCCATACATTGTCATCCCCAATTTGTGGGTTTTACAATATTATATTGTTCTTTTATTCACAATGTGTGTTTTCTTTCTTTTATAGATGGTTTAGATTGTAAGTGAGATACTTGACAATCCCCATCACATCCAAGAAAAATCATATTTCCATTAAGAATAAAGAGAGGTAGACTTAGAAGAAACAAGCAGCGTGATATTAGATTAGCTAATGAGGACCTTACAAGTAAGCTTCGGAGGAAGAATCCCATATAAAATCCACCGTTCCCTATGGATGGTATCTCCAATGGCCAACTGTGATGATTTTCTCATTCACAATTCTCTCCCTTTTCGGGAGTCAGTCGTGCACATGTAATAGGGATATATCAAAATGTGGATTGTAAGAGGTTGAAAGTAACTGGATTGCACTACTAGATAAGTTATGCAGGTTCTTGCAGAAAAAGAAATCCTGTTAACAAATTTTTGGTCATTTTTGACAAAAAATATTTCTTCATATTCATTCTAATTCATTTCAACTATAATAAGTTTAATCTTAAAATCAAAATGCTATGTACTTACAATCCTTGGGGCTTTGGATTAATATTCATTGACTCATTATCACCAAGAATGGTTCCTTGGAACCTGTTTCTGTGCAGATGCAACTCTTGAAGTTTCTCCAAATTGCCAAGTTCTGGGGGAATGCTGCCTACCAAGTCATTTCCCTCCAAAAAACTGCAGAGAAAAATATAAATTTATACCAGTGGATTTTAAAAGCAAATGATAAGCAGTTTATTTGTTACAGACACAATTTTATTTGTTAACAATAGCCAATAATATGATCAATCAAATCCTAATAATCAATTGAGATTTTCCTTACATCTTTGCAATGTTTGACAGATTTCCAATTTCTTTGGGAATAACACCTGTAAGCTGATTGAGACTCAGATCTAAATTTTCAAGATTTTTGAGCCCACCAAGTTGTCTTGGTATGGCACCCAAAATACTGTTACTTCGAAGGTTCCTGCATGTCCACCAAAATCTTGAAAATATTCACGCGCTACCAATTTACTTGATACTTGCTATGCCAATAATTTAAGGGTGATGTACATGTTCATTACTTGAAAACATAATAGTACAAATATTAAATGCACGTCCAGAGCCATTGAGTGAATAGGCACTTACAGTGTTTGTAAAGAAGTTAGGAGGCCCAATTCTGGTGCTAGAAATCCTTTAAGGGACAAACCTGGAAGATTTCTGCATAGAGACTTTACAAACTCATTGAAATAGAATTTAATTTCTTTGAGAAAACAAGGAAAAGAAGGCCATAGGAAAATATGAAGTTATATTCACACATGAACTGTCTTCTCATTTCTCAATCCTTTGTTCCACCTTTATTACTACTCTCATTTGAAATTGTAATTAGATCTGAAATTCCATTAATATGGCACACATATCCCTTGGCCTAGAAATATATATTTATTACATCTTTTGACTTTGTCCATTAATAGATACCAAAATCATAACACGCATTTTTTGTTTCTAGAAATATTGTCTTTGCATTTGGATAGTCTAGATACAACAGCAATACCATATCCCTTATATAATGCACAAAAATTCTATTCCTTAAAGTAATCTCCTACATTGGCTTGCAACTATTATTATACAATATAAAGTTATTATAAACTATTTCCACCAAAATATATACATATTAATAGCACAAACTTCAAAATACAATTGAAGATCATTGCATCATCCTGAAATTCTAGAATAAATGAAGGTTACTTCACAATTAAAACTGGTTGTTCTCAGTTTCAGATGATATATGGTATCTAAGTTCTTTTCGAAATATAATGGGAAATATATGGTATAAAAGGAGCTTGGGTGAGTGCAAGATCATGATGGGCCAAACAATGGCAGTAGGAAAAAAATGTGTTTTTACTAAGCCAAAATCGCGAAATGGATATTTGACTTTTTGTATGGGTCAAATAAAAAGTTGATTTTGCTTTGGTAATACCAAACCAAAATGGATACCATTAGTAACGGATATTTTATGTTATTCAAAATGGATATCCATTTTAAAAAGCCCAAAAAAGCACACTTCAATAAAATGGGCATAACTTTTGCGTTTTGTTATTGAAATTTTGATTTTTTATAGGCATTGGAAAGGTTATTCAAAGCTCTACATACTAGATCAGGAACTTTTCTAGATTAAGCACCAAAAATTAATTATAGTCATTTGAAATTCATCCTTCATTTTTGAAACTTCAAATGCTCACAAATTTTACATACGAAGTCCTTTTTCCATTATTTTTTTACAATAATCGTCTCAAAATACTTGAAACATTAAAGAAGTAATCAATCTCCCTTTCTCTTCCCCCTCAATCTTTCTCAAGTTATATCTATCTCTAGATATCTCTCCCTCTCCTTATAACTCCTTTCTATATCTCTCTACTTCTCTCTCCTCTCTCTATTTCTCTCCCTCCCTCTCCCTCTATTTATATCTCTATCCCTCTCTATCTCCATATCTTTCTCTCACTCATACACTCACACACTCCATGTTTCTGCCTCCCTATCTCTATCTCTCTATCTTTGTTGGCCCATCATAGAAGAATGTGCCCCTTCAAAATCGCATCCATCATGAAGGAATGTGCCTCTTCAAAGATCACGTCCAATAAGCAAGAAGTCAGCCTCATAAAAATTCGTGACTCTTCATGAATGAAGTCGGCTTCACTTAAGATGAATTCGCACCTCCTCAATAATTAAATATTGTTAATATAAATCATGCCTCTTCATTAAATCGCTGACTATAAATTCAATAGCCATTAGCTACAATTTAATTTATCATCATGTAAAGGAGATCGGCTGGAAGGAGACACCCGACACTGTATGATAGCATCAACACTCCCTCTCAGCTACGGAGGATAC